>JADNYI010000048.1:0-241682 GCA_015501065.1 Infundibulicybe gibba | reverse complement strand
CGCTAGCGCCCTCAGGACATGGTCAGACATCATCCCTTCTGTCCCCAGCACTGTCACCTCGCTTATCTGCCCTGAAAAAGTCATCCAAAGCGCCCAAAGTCGTCCAGCAGCTATCTGTGTGCATTGCCCAGCCGTTTTTTCCCCAGACCATCCCATTGTTTGTAGAGACCATTAATAGTAGTCCCCCGATGTCCTCCGACCTGCCGTTTAGCCCACGCACCCCAGAAAATGTGTCGGAAGTATCCAAACCGTCCGGAGCATCACACTATATCTCAGCATAACCCGTGCCACTGGAGATGTCGCAAACGCAGCCAGAGGACCTCCTAGATGGATGGAACAAGATTTCGAACTCACAGCCCGATGTTCTAGCACAGAGAACACCAGAAGCGTCCAAACGATGAAGTGATTATCTGTTACTATCATCCCTACTTCTAACAGAGGATAACAGTTAATCACTGAATTCTAGTGAATTCTAGTGAATTCCACTGAATTCCACTGAATTCTAGTGAATTCCAGTGAATTCCACTAAATTCCAGTGAATTCTAGTGAATTCCAGTGAATTCTAGTGAATTCCAGTGAATTCTAGTGAATTCCAGTGAATTCTAGTGAATTCCAGTGAATTCTAGTGAATTCCAGTGAATTCTAGTGAATTCCAGTGAATTCTAGTGAATTCCAGTGAATTCTAGTGAATTCCAGTGAATTCTAGTGAATTCCAGTGAATTCTAGTGAATTCCAGTGAATTCTAGTGAATTCCAGTGAATTCCAGTGAATTCCAGTGAATTCTAGTGAATTCCACTGAATTCCACTGAATTCCACTGAATTCCACTGAATTCTAGTGAATTTTACTTTAGCAAATAATTACACAATATATTTTGAATCTAAAAAATATAAAATATCTTGCCTCCTAGAGTAGCTAGAGGCTTAATTGTTGAATATTCTAAGTCCAGTATTTCAGTCGCGATATAGTGGACATCTGATTTCATGCCTTGGGTGAAACAGGCCAAACATGTACAAAGGAACTGTAATTCCTACTATGTCCCAGAGTAGTGTTTGCTACTCCCTTGACAACAGTACTAGACAATCTCATACTTGTATTCTATTTAAGGCTCAGCATGGGTAGATCTGTGGGTGATCCGGATCCGTACTTGTGGGTATTTGGTCACACAAGGTCACTACCCAGATCCACGGGTAGCTTAGTCAGCAAGTACTTGTACTCACGGGTATTTTTTGGCAAGTACTTACAACTCAGTAAGTACTTGTCACAGATCCTGATTACTCATGGATTACTCATGATTACTCACAGGTCACAGGTCATTTGTCAGCAATTAGTCATCAGGGACAGGTATTTCACAAGTACTTATGGGTATTTACAAGGATTTTGTTGGTTTAAAATGGAATTTGAGCCTGTATGTACTGTGGAAACTATACTTTAAGGGTCCTTGAGGGTCCGGTGTGAGTCACAAGTACCTGCAATGTGCAATGTCCAAATGCTTGACTTGGATCCACGAGTAAATAGATCTGTGAGTACAAGGACTTGTTTAGGCCAATACTTGCAAGTATTCCCACGGGTCTACCCACAGGTACCTGCGGGTAACCCGTGCTCGTGCTGAGCCTTAGGCCAGGGTGTCCCATCATTGGTAGGTCGTGGTATCTTGATGCAATATGTTAAACTTCAACGCTCTAACTGTAAGTGCCCTGCTTACATAATCTGGTGTCTATATAAGCACCCTAGATAACATCTTATCTTATCTTATCAGTAGATTAGATCATAGATAGGAGTTAGGACTTTAGCACAGCCACATGGTCTGTGCACAGTATAATAGTATATAAGATCCCTCTGGATAAGAGGCTAATATAACTCTTTCTGCTCTCAACACCCACAGTGTAAGCTCAACCGCTAACCAAGTAAGTCTACCAGTTCTGCTGTGCCCTAGGGGTGCCACTCAACAGGTTATGGGCCCTGGTGCCACTGTCTACCGCGCCTGAATAAGGCTGCAACCAACAGACTGGTCACTTGGTCGCCATTACACGCGCCTGCATAAGGCTGCATGAAATGCGCTTCCACTGGGTTAACCCAGACAACTTGCCGCGCCTGAATAAGGCTGCAGCTAACAGTCTGGATGAGAGCTCTGCTCGTTGCAATGAACGTTTTATGATCTTGCTCCTTGCATCTCCCAAAGCTCTGCCTTGCTATGAACGTTTTACGATCTAGCTATGTGCATCTTCTACCACATATGCTTGAATAAAGCAGATGTTGAGTAAACTGTTGATGCGCCTGCACAAGGCGTCATGGTTTATATCTCATCATTATAACATGAGGCTAACGTCGCCCCTTTTACTAGACACCCTCATCAAATTTTGATCTGATCACCATGTCTTCTGGAAAACTCGACATTTCTTCTATCAGGAAATTCAACGGCATCGACTGGGTCAACTGGTCCGATGACATGAGGAACTTCCTCCGATTCAACTGCCTCTGGCAAATCACCGCCTCTGACGGTACTGAAATCATTCCCACTGAAAATCCTCCCACTGGTGTTTCTGTCACTGACTGGAACAAAGTCCGCAATGATTACTTCACCAAGGATGATCAAGCACTCAGCTCCATTCTCATCTGTCTGTCTCCAGACATCCGTGCCGCGTACTCCACACACAATATAGCACAAACCCTCTGGGCAGCACTTACTGCCAAGTACTCTGTTGCCGACCCATCTCAAATCTTTTTAGATTTCTGGTCTGCCCTGGCCGTTAAAATAAGCGGCAATGACAACCCTGAGCCTGAAATAATGGCTATGTCTACATATTTCTCATGCCTAGATGGCAATTCCGTTTCTCTCCTGCCTTTCGTAAAGGCAATGATCCTCCTGGCCACTATTCCCACCAAATGGGATAACATCACATCACAGATTCTCCAAAGTAACAAACAAGCGGATCTCACCTTCGATATTGTTCGCACCGCTCTAGTTATGGAGTTTCAATGACGATCTGCCATTTCCGGTCCCACAAGAGCTAATAAAATCTCTGGGATCAAACGAAAAGGCAAGAACCCCAACTAGAAAGATCAGGCCAAGGATTCGGCACCTGAGAACATGTCTGAAAAGACTAGTTCATCAAAGGGTAAGTCCAAGGAGAACAATAACAACAAATCCAAACCACGTTCCTCTAAGGGAGGAAACCGTGAAGAGCGCCGTAAAAAGCGCCAAGCCAAGCAGGCTGAAGAAGCCGCTTCCGACTCTGGATCCGCCGATGGAACTTCCCAATATGGGAACTCACACCTCATCTCCTCGGCATTCATTGTAGAGGTTCCACCCTCACCACCAAAGGTCACTCGCGCGAAACCTTTGGGCCCGAAGGAGCGCTCCCTCCTTCAACATCTTCATGACAAACCGGCCCAAACATTCCAAGGAGCTACGCCAGGTCAATTGCCTGGCACGTACCCGACTTACGAAAAAGCTCGGTCCCTTGCCTCACGCATTGGAGTTGCGCCCTCCACTGAGACTCTTAAAATATTAGAGACTCAACAAATGGCGCTCCCTGAATCACGTGTTCTTCTGGATTATGCGGCTCATGACATCACTGTCTTACCGCCAGCTGAACGCCCAATCTGACCACTCCCTTCTCCTCCTCGCGCTTCGACATCCTCGCTTCGCGCACCTACTCCTGAGCCGGTAGTTTCTCCACCTCGCTCAAATACACCCGATAGTCTTAACGACATCTTAATGGGTCAGGAAGAATATGAGAGTTGGATCGATCAGTACTGCGGGGATTCTGAAGAAGAAGACGCAGGTACTGCATACATCAATTATGACGTGGAGGCATGGGTTCCGCCTCCTAAAAAACAGCGCCTATCTCCGATCGAAGAAGATGACGATCGAGAGGAACCGGTATCAATGGGTAAAGAACCTGAGTTTGATCCGGAAAGTTGGGGTGCTCGGTTTGAAGGACAATCGTCAGTCACCACTTCCTTTCTTCCTTTCTACCAGACTAATGATGAATTACAGGGCGCTCTTCGATTAAATCCTAGTTGCCCCTTGTTTAAAATATATACATCATGTAAACCTTTGTCTGCGGCCAATATGGCCTTAATAAATATGCATTATGCTTCTTGTGCATCTTGTAAAGGAAAAGGAAAACATGTCGAACACCAATGGTTAGTAGACTCAGGTGCATCTATGCACTTCACTGCAATACTGGATGACTATGTGGAACATTCAGCTATTAATCACCCTATCACTGTATCCACCGCAACTGAGATTATTCAAATCGAAACACAAGGAACAGTTGTCCTCGAAAACAATGTCCTACAGACAGATGGATCCTATAAAAAGCAATCCTTTTGCTTATATCCTGTCTATCACCATCCAAAACTGAACTCCCAAATTATTTCAATTGGAGAATTACTCAATTCTGGGTTAAATATGAGTGTGTCTTCCAACACGCTTATATTCAGTTCAAATGGAAAACGAAAATTAACCACTGAAAAGCGTTTTGTATGGGACACAACATTCTGGGTCACTGAGATGTGGTCAAACCTGATCAATTAAAAACATCTCTATTTCTT
Source organism: Infundibulicybe gibba (assembly GCA_015501065.1). Taxonomy (NCBI): domain Eukaryota; kingdom Fungi; phylum Basidiomycota; class Agaricomycetes; order Agaricales; family Omphalinaceae; genus Infundibulicybe; species Infundibulicybe gibba. The sequence continues at coordinate 237,121 of JADNYI010000048.1, read as the reverse complement.
AATAATGTCGATTCATATGACATCTGGCATAAATGCCTTGGTCATCCCTCGAAAGAGGTCATCTCCAAATCTTGAAAACATATTAAGGACTTCCCACAGGGACTTATCATCCCAAAGAATTCTCCTATTTGCCCTGGCTGTGCGTATGGAAAGATGCCCTCTTCATCTTTTAAACCATCCAACTCGTGAGCCACGAAGCCATTCGAATTGATACATTCGGATTTAAAAAGCTTCCCCGTGAAATCATATCATGGGTATTCATATATCATTACATTCCTTGACGATTATACGTCATATGTTTGGACTTCACATCTAAAACATAAATCAGACGCAATTGGTGCCTTCCGCACATTTAATGCAGAAGTTAAAAACCAATATGACGCTAAAATCAAGCGTTGGCATTCTGATGCAGGGGGAGAATTTAAATCCCAGGAATTTATTGATGATTTGAAAACATCGGGCATCCTCATTGAACAATCAGCGCCTCATATGCCACAACAAAATGGGCGCGCTGAACGTATCAATCGAACTATTATGGATAAAGGCGAGTCTATGCGACACGACGCATGCCTTCCTAGTTCATGGTGGGAGTTTTCTGTGGAACAAGTGGTTCACATTTACAACCGTACACCTATGGTACGCCTGCAATGGCGAACTCCATATGAAGTTCTCAAGGGTGAAAGACCCTCTGTAACACATCTTTGTGTTTTTGGCTGTGCTGCATACGTCTATATTCCTTCGGAAAGATGTGCCAATAAACTTGCACCAAAATCCGAGTTAATGATTTATCTCGGTCATACTGCTGGTATCAAAGGGTACCGCTTCATGCGAATCAAAAACTCCGTCATTTTTACCAGAGTCACTGCTATTTTTGATGAAGATACTTTGCCGAAATGCAAACCAAAAACTACAGTACCTGAACAAAATATCATTCCTCTACCAGATGAATTATTTCTTCCATCCCCACCACAATCAGAAACACATTTCCCATCTCGTCCTCCTTCTCCACCTAAGGAACCTCATCCATGGGCTCCTACGATTGAAGAAGAATCAGAAGAAGACACACACTCTCCTGTTCCACCAGGATCTCCTATGCGAGGTCAATCTCCTGAACCTTATACCCGTGTGTTTACTCCAAACCATGAAGATCAGGAAGAATGGAACGAATTACCTAGACGAAGTACACGTCGAAAGACAGTACCCAACCATCCAGGAAATATCTATGGAGAAAAGAAACTCCCTTCTGAAATAGAACGAGATATTGCTAGTGAACGATACTGGCGTAAAAATGTGGAGAAAGGTCCCGAAAGAGACCTTCCTGACTACCCTTCTACCGATGAAGAAGAATTACATCTTCTACAAATTGTACAAGAGGAAGGGGGAGCTATAATGGAATTTTTACTTTCCAAAGCAGTACCCGTCAAAGACGAAGTTCCTACTCACTTCTGAGACATCTTTAAGCTTGATAAAAAGCTACAAAAAGAGTGGATGAACGCCTGCGAAGAGGAATTAGACTCCCTCAAAAATCACGACGTATATGAAATATGCGACTTACCAAAAGGATGAAAAGCAATTCGCAATCGCTGGGTTTTCAATGTCAAATCTGATGGACGAAAGAAAGCTCGTCTTGTAGCCAAAGGATATTCACAAGTCGAAGGTGTTGACTTCGACGAATTATTCTCTCCGGTTGTTCAATATGAATCTGTGCGTCTTATGATCGCCACAGCTGCCCTGAAACATTGGGTCATTCTATCACTCGACGTTCGAAATGCCTTCCTTTATGGCAAACTAGATGTCGAAATATACATGCATCAACCAGAAGGCTTCGTCCGAAAAGGCCATGAACGCAAAGTCCTGCGTCTCAAACGAGCCTTATATGGTCTGAAACAAGCAGCTCTTGAATGGTGGAGAGCTCTCGTTGCATCAATGAAAGAAATGGGCTTTCAACGCACTCTTTCAGATGCAGGCATCTTCATTCACCAATCATCCTCGAAACAGATTGTCATTGCGATAGTCTACGTTGATGATGCTCTATTCTTGGGGCCTAATCGGTCGTATGTAATCAAGAAAAAAGCAGAATTTATGCGAAAATGGGAATGCAGGGATTTAGGCGATGCTAAAGAATTCCTCGGAATGCGCATCTGGCGAAAGAAAAACCAGATCAAACTTGACCAGAAAACCTATCTGGTTAAAGTATTGGAGTGTTTTGGAATGCTTAATGCACGCGCCGCTAAAACCCCTTTACCATTCAAGTATCTACCCAAGAGAAATCTGGGACCAATAGATCACACCTTACGAAGCAAATTCCAATCCGTCATAGGATCTCTGCTTTACCTAATGTTAGGAACTCGTCCTGACATTGCCTTCGCTGTGATTAAAATGTCACAAATGAGCGCGAATCCCACACAAGAGCACCTGGACAAGGCACTCTATATATGCCACTATCTAGCTGGTACTCAGGATTACTCCCTGAATTATAATGGAGATTCAGGCAAAGGCTTAATCGCTCATACAGATTCCAACTGGGCCTCAGACCCTAACACTCGGAAATCTACCACCGGTTTCTTTGTAAGCCTTGCTTCCGGTGCTGTGACTTGGATGTCCAGATTACAAAAAACAATTGCTCAATCATCTACCGAGGCAGAATATATTGCTATGTCTGACACTTGTCGACAGGTAGTTTGGTTACGATCTCTATTTGGAGAACTCGGAATCAAACTCAACAAAATACCAATTGTCGGTGATAATGCTGGTTCAATCTTTATTGGTTCTAATCCAGTTCAAGAAAGATGAACCAAATAGTGTTGGCAGGTCTGGTTAATGTAACCGGATTTTAGACCGGAACCGGACCGGACCAGACCGCATAAGACCGGACCACCGGTCTCGGTCTACCCTGGTCTTGGCAGGGTCCGGTCCCGGTCTTTCCAGGATCTCAAATCCGCTTTAACCAGGCAAAACCAGTCTAGACCGGTCCTAAACCGGACCCGCGGTCCATCCCTGATGAGGGGTAGTCAGGGGGGTCTAGGGCGCACAGGGTCCGCCTATGGTAGCCAGGAGGCGCGGGTATGCGCGGGTATATGCGCATTTCTGCGGGTTTTCACTCCATATCTCTAGATCGGGAACGCCGATCCCCCCCGCGTTGTGCGCATCGCATTCAGCTCTTAAAATAGTGTTAGATCCTTCCCAGATCCATGCATTCCGGTCAAGTATTAAGCCCAGGACAACACCTTCTCCTCCTCCCCTCGGAAGCGCGCACCCTATAAGTCCGGATCGGGGACACCTAGCCCTGTCGTCTCTTTTGGACATTGATAAGGGACTGTAGGGGCATCCGATCGACCCTACAATCATCCGATTTGGTGGGGAACTCACCCTGGAGCAAGCCCAGACTTGTTTCTTTGGCAAAAAAAGACCCTGAGCCGGCTCGGGACCGATCTCGGATCCGTTTTTACAGGGTCCCGGTCCTGAACCGGTCAGGACTGCTTTCAGGACCCGACAAAACCGCCCCTGACTGGTCTAAGCCAGTCCGGTCTAGGTCTCTTCCGGATTTGGCTTTCCCTTAACCGGTCAGGGTCCCGGTCTTTCCATATTTGGGTCAAATAACCGGACTGGACCGGACCTCGGAACACTAGAACCAAACATATTGATATCCGTCATCATTACATACGTGAATGTTATGACGAAGGAAAAGTTACTATACTTTTCACTGAAGGAGATATAAACCCTGCAGACATTTTTACCAAAAGTCTGGGTAATATCAAATTCAAAGAATTTGTACCTCAACTGGGACTTGAGTTTTACTCGTCTTGAAGTTGTAGTATCACTTATAGCTCCTGCAAAGGTTGTTATTTGCATCCGCTGTTCTAAGCGAGGGGGAGTGTTAAACTTCAACGCTCTAACTGTAAGTGCCCTGCTTACATAATCCAGTGTCTATATAAGCACCCTAGATAACATCTTATCTTATCAGTAGATTAGATCATAGATAGGAGTTAGGACTTTAGCACAGCCACATCTGTGCACAGTATAATAGTATATAAGATCCCTCTGGATAAGAGGCTAATATAACTCTTTCTGCTCTCAACACCCACAGTGTAAGCTCAACCGCTAACCAAGTAAGTCTACCAGTTCTGCTGTGCCCTAGGTGTTACGATCCCTTCCATCTAATCATCATCACTGGGACATCTGACTGATGGCATCATTCATAGACACTTCTATTACTTCCACCATCACTCCATCATCATCTGACATGCGCCATACGCCACATCATCAGATGATACATCATGCGCACCTTATCTACTTCTACACCGCATGGTCTCTGTCCTATCTTTGTTATCTCCATTGTTCTTACTCAGCTGCTCAGTCAGCTCGCTTCTTGTATCAGTCATCATTCCCCATATGTCTTACTATACTCATGGACCTAGTCATTAGTGTGTAGTCATTGAACTACTTCACTTGTATATAAACGTAGCTACATACTCCTGTATTCGCTACGTTTAATCGTTTATCAGATTCCCCCTCTACTGCCTCCTGACCCAGGAGACTTCAGACCTTGCTAAGTGTCCTTGAGTCTTTACTGTCGACTCATTGACTTGCGTTAGCAGGACGTAACACTAGGGGTGCTGCTCAACACAATATTCCTTCTTAGAGTTTCATTCAGTGGAATATAGCATCAGGCTTTGTAGAAGACCAATTCTTCTTCAATTTTCCAATCAGAAAGTGCAGATTTCATTGTACCCCCTTTCTTGAGTGCTTCAATGGCCTGGGTAATCACATCCTCTTTGGAGGAGGAGGCAAGAATCTGGTCACAAAGGTTGGTGTCAATAGTTTTCACAAATAACTCTTCTGGGAGTATATCTTCGTTATTGGTATCCTCTTCCAGGTTTAGATCTTCTCTTCTTGATAAAGCATCTGATTGGACCATTTGCATTCCAGGGACATGGACCAATTTAATGTCAAATTCAGAGAGGAAGAGACTCCATCGTGCTTGGTGTCGATTGAGTTTTTGAGCAGTGCAGAAGTAGGTGAGATTCTTGTGGTCAGAGAATATGGTAATTGGATGTGGGGAGCCTTGGATGTAGTGTCTCCAGGCTTCCAGAGCTTGTACAATTCCTAGGAGTTCTCAATCATAGATTTGTAATTTCGTTGAGTGGCGTCAAAGGATTGTGAAAGGTAGGCACATGGATGCCAGTCTCCGTTCATGTCATGTTGGTGGAGTATGGCTTCCGTGGCAAATTTTGATGCATCGGATTCAATAGTGAAAGGTTTCGTGGGGTCTGGCATGAGAAGGACCAGTGCTTTGGCAAATTTTTGTTTCAACATGTCAAATGCTTCTTGGCATTCGGGGGTCCATTCCCATTTGAGATCTTTCTTAGTGAGGTTGTTGAGTGGCTTTGCAATGTCCAAGTATTTTCCAATGAATCGCTGGTAGAAATTACCAAATCCTAAGAATGAGCATACACCTTTTATGGTAGAGGGGGTTGGCCATTCTTTGATTCCTTTGAGTTTGGTAGGATCCATGGCGATTTGATTCAGTCAGATAATCATTCCAAGAAATTCTACTTCCATGGTTTCAAAGACACATTTCTCCAGTTTCAGGAAGAGGTTGTATCAGTGCGCTCTCATTCACTACCTCATGGTCTATACATCCCCCACCAAAGTTGCTCGCATCATCACCTGGGACAGGCAGGGCATCCCTCGCCCCGAAATTGCCTCTAATATTGGCATTCACCGGACAACTGTCACTCGCATCATCCAATGCTTTGAGAAATCTGGCGATTTCTACCACGTGAACCCTAAAACAGGCCGCCCTCAAAAGTTTGATGCCCGTGACGCTCATGTGGCAGCCCGGATGTTGGCCCAGACTGAGGCTGCCAATGTCACAGAAGTCCAAAAAAGGGCATTCCCTGATGTGGATGCCCAAACGATCCGTCGCTGCCTCAAGGACCAAGGGTTGGTCTGCCATGTCTGCAAGTCCAAGCCCTTCATCAGTCTGGCCAATAAAGAGAAGCGCAGGCTCTGGGCACTTGCCCACGCATCATGGACTGTTGAGGATTGGAAGCGTGTCATATTTTCGGATGAGTCAAAATTTATGTTATTCAAGTCTGATGGCCGTCAATATGCCTGGTTTAGGCCTGGAATGGCCTATGATGATCGCTACATGAAGAAGACGATCAAACATGGAGGTGGATCAGTCATGGTATGGGGGTGCATTTCTGGCAGGGGTATGGGACGGATTCATCGGATTGAGGGGATTATGCGTTGATATGCAAAGAGGCTTGTGGCCAAAACAAACCACAAAAACCAACTAAGTAAACAACACCTAGATAAGATGTTGAGTGAGCGAGTGTTTCAGATTAACAACAAACAAAGCCTCCTAAGGACTCTAGAAGAGTTCTCAAAAGACTGCGAGAGGACCCGCTTTGAATGCGATCTCGACGTGTACGATGCGCGAGAGTGATAACAAAGGAATGTAATGGATGCGAGGGCGTCCAGGAACTGGGAACTTAGCGTAGAATGAGTGCGATGCGAGTCGCGCTCTCAAATCTTCGGGCCCGGTGCGACGCGAGACGGCATACACCAATACGCAAGGCTCTTTTGACTGCAATCGGGCGACTTGGTCGCAGACCGACTACGTGAATGCGAATGAACGTGGAGGAGTGCGACGTGCGACTCCTGTAGGGAACGTGGATAGTCTACTCTGAGACTGTGAAACTGAGCTACGAACTCTGAGGGGGAAACTCTACTGGATTCTCTCTGTGGAAGGCGAAGTATGTACATGGCCTATATACTGTGCGCGAGTCGCGGCATATGTAAGGGTCTACATACGATGCGATGGGCCGCCGATCATGTCCTGAGTCCGGTAATCTAAGGTAAAATACGAGAATATGCGACAAACCCGGCGCGATTGTGCGTCCGCGTCTTGCTCGGGTCACCTAATAGGCACGTTGTCGAGGTGTCCGGGCCTCATGGAGGCTCTCGCAGTGATGTTGCTACGTGTCGCAGTCGGTGTGGGTCGAGGCACGTTAGGGTCTCTTGTTAGGAAGTACTGAGTGCGCGCGGAGCCGTGTTGAGGCGCGATCCCGTATGTGCTGAGCTGTGAGAGGGTCCTATACGAGTGCGACGGCCTCGCATCGTATATATGAGGTGCGGCGAGCTGATCATGGCCGTTATCATGGGTGTTGATGCGGTCCGAGGCTGTTGTGTGGGCTTGTGGGTGCGCGCGTTGAGCCTGGCGAGTCGCAGTACTTGACTCTCCCCCACCTAAGTCTGGGGAATCCACAGGAATCCCAGGGAATCCTTATAGGGAATCCACAGGGATTCTCCATGGAATCCAAGGGAATCAATAGGTAATCTTGTTATTAGTAAATAGACTACTTTCAGGGTCTTTGTTTGGTGTCTAGGGACCATATGACCCTGAGAGAGGATAGGGGAAGGTAAGGGTCTGTATCTGTTATTATTTATTATGGTATAACATCAGAGATACAGGCAACAGAGTAAATATGAATCAGAGTTATTTGTGATTGTTTGTGATTGTTTGTGTGATTATTATCTCATCTGAAATGCAAGAGGTGGTGTGTCCAGACATATGCATATTGATGAGTGTGGACATGATTATGTAATATTATATAATCAGGGTGCATGACCCTGACTATATAAATAGAGTCCCAATAAAGGCATGGAACACAGAATCATGATTGATAAAGGGTATTCAGGGTTGTACAACCCTGATTATATAATATTACATAATCATGTCTACACTCATCAATATCCATATGTCTGGACACACCACCTCTTGCATCTTAGATGAGATAATAATCACACAAATAATCACAAATAATCACAAACAATCCAAGCTTATTCTTCCATTTCACTGTTGCCTGTATCCCTGATCTTATCCTAATAAATAATAACAAATACAGACCCTTATCTTCCTCTATCCTCACTCAGGGTCACATGGTCCCTGGACACCAAACAAAGACCCTGAAAGTAGTCTATTTACCAAGAGCAAGATCCTCTATAGATTTCCTTGGATTCCATGAGACTCCCTGTGGAATCCCAGGGAATTTGGGTATGGATTCCACAGGATTCTCCAAGATTCCACAGGGAATCCCTCATTCCCCAGGGATTCCACAGGGATTCCCTCTGATTCCCCAAATAAAGTCCAAAATTGGCAGAGGGGGACTGTGGAATCCCCAGGAATCCCCAGGATTCCCTGGGATTCCCTGGGATTCCCAGGGGATTCCACCAACTTAGGTGGGGGAGGGTAAAGACCTCGCGAGTCGCATTGATCTTATCTTGGTGCGAGATGTGGCCTACGAACCCATAAGCGCGCGGCACGCTTATCAGCGTGCCCCTGATTATGTCGAAATCCTCAATACTCAGCTTCTTGGGAGTCTCAGTGACCTGGGTCTTCAAAGGACGGGCAATTCCAGCATCATTTTCCAGCAGGATAATGACCCAAAGCATACCTCTCGGCTCACCAAGGATTGGTTCCTTGCTTGGCGTACCCGTTGATAAGCATGGTAATGGTTTAGCATCAGTTCGCATCTATTTCTAGTCATTGTAGCTAATTTCCGTACTTACCTTCGCATCGCGCGACTAATGCGCGACCACTGATCGCTTTGTACGCGTGGAGATCGCGCTTTCGATGCGATTCAGATCGCATCTTTACCTTAGTGATCGCATAGTTCCTCAGTATCTTACAGATTATCTTACATTACATACATACTGCCTCATGCCCGTGTAGCTCCGATTTATATAGAGTCGCATGTAGCTCGCATAATACAACTTCCCCTTCGCATTAGAGCTCTCGAGTCTCGTGTTCATTCCCTTAGCTTGCGAAGATCTCCACATTCCTTGGAGAACAGGCCTTCACTGCACTAAAGACACCCACTCGCAAACTGCGAAGCACTTGGTTTGTTGGTTTGCCCCACAGGCCGCAGTGTTCTATCACCGTCTTCTTCCCTGGCCACCATCCAGCCCTGATATGAATATAATAGAGCATGTATGGGATCAATTGGATGCCCTAATCCGTGCTCGCAACCCCTTACCATGCAACAGGGAAGAGATATGGGTTGCACTTCAGGAGGAGTGGGAGAATTTCCCCAGGGCCGCTTTGGATAAACTTTTTGAGAGCATGCCCCATCATGTGGCTGCTCTTAAGGATGGACACGGGTACACCCGCGGGTAAAAAAACGAAACCTGTACCTGTAACCTGCATACCCGTACCCGCTGTGTACACCGCACCCGCGGGTACAGGTAAAAACCGCGGTTCCGTGCGACCGATCGCACGGAGCCCTGTCGTCTCGTCGGATTATTGATCTATGGATAAAATAGGTTATGTTCAACACTGAGATGAAAGAAAACGGACTAAAACTGACCAAGATATGGCCATATTTGCTTGTGAAAACCATAAAGTCGGCCTCGCGCATGTGAACGGTTGACCCGAGCCCTCTCGTCTCGTCGGATTATTGATCTATGCATAGAATAGGTCCTGGTGGATATTTGGATGAAGAAAAACGGATTGAAATTGGCTGAGATGCAGCCAATCTACTGATAAATCCATAAAATTGGCCTCGCATGTGAGAACGGTTGTCCGGCGCCCTGTTATCTTGTCGGATTCTTAATCTATGAGTAAATTGGGTCCTGGTGAATACCAGGATGAAGAGAAACAGATAAAAACTCGCCAAGATACTGCATATCTGCTGGTAAAATTGTAAAATCAGCCTTGTGCATGCAGGTAATTATACGGAACCCTATCGTCTCATCGGATCCGTAATCTACACTTAAAATGGGTCCTGGTGAATACCAGGATGAAGGAAAACGGACAAGAACTCACTGAGATGCAGCAGTGTCTCTGCTCAAAAACCAAAAGATCGGCACCGCGCCTGCGAACCGTTGCGCGGAGCCCTGTCGTATAAAGAAATTCGTGATCTAGGAGCAAAATGGGTGCTTGTGAATGCCAGGATGAAGGCAAATGGGCAGGAACTCACTGAGATACTGTATATGCTGAAAAAGCATAAGATCGGCCTTGCATGCGAGAACGGTCATGCGGGATGCTGTCGTCTCGTCGGATTCGTAATCTAGGAGCAAAATGGGTTCTGGTGAACCCCAGGATGAAGAAAAACGAATGGGAACTCACTGAGATAAGGCCACACTGGTACCTGTGGCTGACCTGTGGTACCTGTGGTACGGGTTGTGGTGTTTGTGGTGTGACCTAATTGTGACACCGTACCCGTACCCGTGACACCCATACCCGTGACACCGCGGGTTTACGGTAACCCGTGTCCTTCCTTAGCTGTAATAGCTGGTTCAGCTATTATTTTTGTTCCGTTTAAATGACTTCATTATTCTTGAAGTCGAGCGACACTTTGTTCGCTCTCATAAATGGTGTTCCCATTATCATGTTGTAGCGATCTAAGTTCGCTACATCTACATATGATTTAAATGTTGTACCTGCTATTTCTAGTTCTATGTTCGCTCCAAAGTTTATCATGGAGCAACTCCCGGTTGTTCCTAATTGGAGAACATGTTTCTCCTTTAATGGGAATACCAGTATGTTCGCTATATTAGTGAATGCCGGTGTTATTCCTGTTGTGGTACTTCCCAAGTCCCACAGCGTCCAAGCATCCATTCCATTGACCTTGGTATACGTTACCAGGCAATTCTTGATTGTCTGATTATATATTGGTCTATCCCACGCTTCTTTCGCAGTGCATATGGTGACCTTCCTCATATGAACTTTGTTCATATCTTCTGCTTGGACTTAGGGTGTGGCACGGGTCACACCGTGGGTCACATTTGTGACACTGCACCCGCACCCACCGAAACCGCACCCACAGACACACCGTGCCCGCGGGTATGGGTTTTAACCATGGTGTCAGGCACATCTGCGGTGCTATGCCACACTGCAGGGTACCACGCTATGCCGCAGGCCTCAGCGTCGTGCTGCAGGGTGCCGCCACAACTGCCAGCCCTTCTGTAATGCCCTCGCACAATGCTGCACACATCAATTGATGCAGCTGGCATCATACGAGGAGTGCGCAGGGTGGGGGTTAGCTGGCGGCCCCTCCATGCGACCGGTGGGACACTGCAGCCCCTGCCGACAATGCCTTTGCATGATGTTGTGCGCATCAATTGATGCGGCTGATGTCATGCGAAGGCTGCGCAGGGTGGGGGTTAGCTGATGGAAGGGATGGGGGCTCACCGTTTAAGCTCCTGGTGCTTGTTTGTGAGAGCTGGTGAGGGCGAGGAATGGTGTGATGACATGCGCAGGGTGGGCAAGACAGTGAGAGGGCGGGGGGGACGGGGGTGCAGAGAGGTGGGGCACAGTGGGTAGGGCATTGCGGGGAGAAATGGGGTATGAGTTTGGGGGTGGGCAAGACAGAGGAGGGCAGGGAGGTGGGGGCGCAGATGCAGGCAAGCAGGCAGGGGGTGGATGAGCAAGCGGGCAGGGTGGGGTGTGAGCTAGGACTCACCCGTTTGAACCCCCTAGCTTTCTCAAGCTGGGGGCGCAGGGCCAAGGGCCACAATAATGCCCAGCTCATGTTTGCAAGTGAGCCGGTGGTGTGAAGAAAAAAGCTCGTTTGCGAGCGGTCCCCGGCTCACTCGTTTGCGAGTGAGGGGGCTAGCAGATACGGAGGTCTTTACAGTCCCCCATGTAAGTTTTTGGAATCCCTCGGATTCCCTAGGGAATCCAAGGGATTCCGCAGGATTCCCAGGGATTCCCTGGCTATATTTTGGCAGGAGCCTCTGCCAATTTCCTATTGGGAATGAGGAGGATTCCCTGGGATTCCCGGGGGAATTCTACATTCCCCCGGGAATCCCGCACATTCCCTCAGGAATCCCAGGGAATCTCAAGGGGGATTCCATGGGGAATCTCCAGGGAATCCTCCATCCACAAGGAATCTCCAGGATTCCTAAGGGAATCTACCATTCCAAGGGAATCCCTGAGGAATCTCCAGGGAATCCCTAGTCAACAGGGAATCCCTTGGGAATCCATAGGGAATCCACAGGTTTGATTGCTTTCCTATTGAATTTAACATCATAATAATATAATAATAAGTCAGTATTCCGTGAGAAATTGATGGGCATCAATACCTGCAGCAGGGGCAACACCCCTAGTGATCCGCACGGGTAATGCAACCCATACGGGTTTTCCCACGGGTGCGGGTAGGGGTTACCCATGGGTACACTTTTCGCAAACCTGCAGAAAACCCGCACCCGCACTGCGGGTAGGGGTTTTCCCACGGGTTTTTCACGGGTACGGTTGGCACTACTTGGCCCTGTTTTATGCTAAATCTGCAAAAAGAATCATACATTTTGACTAAATATTCGCCAAAACAAGCCAAAAACCGTAACTCGCACCACTCGCGGACATATTACTCAGCTGATATTGATCGTAGAGCTTAGGTTGTTATCCCTGATTGTTGCCCTGACTATGGGGCACGTTGGACACTAGTTTTTGAGGCACACGGGTACCACGGGTATGAGGTAAATCCGAAACCCGCAGCCATTGCGGGTTTTTAGCAAAACCTGCCATAAAATCCGGATTAATCCAACCTGTGGGGCGGGTACGGGTTTCCCACGGGTACGGGTACGGGTCGTGGGAAATTACCCGCGGTAAACCCATGCGGATCACTAAACACCCCTGCCATGTGGAAAAAAATAACTGTTTCCGGCTGGAATTGAACTCACAGCCTCAATGATGCTTATTGAGGGCACAATAACCACTGGGCCATTGGGGCTTAGTTATTGTATGTAATCAATTAATTATGAGGGTCATGGAAGCGGACCGGCCCACCGGCTCAATGACCCTATTCGGCTTCCCGGCACATGCCATCAGCTACCCGGTAAACCGGTTCGATCAGTTCCACGCCACCAGTAACTCGGCACCCGGCTGACAGCTGTCACCACGCAGGGTGAGGCTGCCAGCCTGCCCTTGTTCTTTCTTCCCCCCCATTCGCTTCCCCCCCCATTCCTCTCGCAAATCCCCTCCCCTCACTCGCTCTACCAATGCCCGCTACTTGCAACAATCCTGGAGGCGCCGCACCACCTCCTTCGACAACCCGGAGCGGCCTCGTCCGTAACCCAACCACCACCTCCAAGCCCTCTTCGCGGCGCAAACGCCTGCAATCGAATGCCGACGAGCCGGAAGAAAAACGAGCCCGCCCGAACGAAGAGGAGCCAGAAGAGGAAGCGGAAGAAGACGCGGGGGTACCCAACCATCCGCGTCCTCGGGCGGGTGGCGCCCCAAGGCCAAGACCCAAGCCGGTCAGGCGGTGAGTAACAACCATCCCTCGTCTCTCGCCCCCCCGCCCTCATCTCTCCCAATGACACAGGAAGACGACAGCCAGCTGTGCCGCCGCTGACGCGGAGGCCAATGCGGCTGGGCTGCCCAGTCCACTCACCCGGTAAGTCCTCCCCACTCCCTTGTCATCGTACACGCTAACACGCATGTAGGACCGAGCGGGAGCTCGAGGCCAGCGGAGTCACTGTTGCCCCACCGCCTCGCAGCTGCCTCGCATCGACTGCCCCGCCCCTGCCCGACAACCCACCGGCCTCCCTTGTCGCCGCCAACAAACCCAACAAACCGAGTGCTGGCGGTGCTGCCGCCGCCCGCCCTGGTCACTGAATCCCTGCGGCCACCGCGAAACGCAGCACCTCGGCCGCTGCCCGCCCTCCGTGGCCACCATGAAGCGCAGCACCACGGCCGCCTCCAAGGTCGTGCCCACTCGCACCGCCCCGGACGATGGTACCACCGGGGTAATGTGGACAGCAATGGGGAGGACGGCTCCCACAGCAAAGGGGACGACGACCGCGCGCACAACAAGCGTGGTGACGGCAAGCACAACAAGCGCGGCGACAGCAAGCATGACGACAACGGCAAGCACGACGACAACGGCAAGCATGACGACAACGATGATCAGGATGACGGTAAGCACGGCGACGACGACGAGCAGGACGATGACGAGCAGAAGAACAGTGCGCAGGACGACGGTGAGCAGGACAAGGACGACGGCGTGCAGGACAAGGACGGCGGTGCGCAGGACGAGGACGACGGCGCGCAGGACGAGGACGACGGTGCGCAGGATGAGGACGACGGTGCGCAGGACGAGGACGACGGCGCGCAGGACGACGGTGCGCATGGCGAGCAGGGCGAAGAGTCCAGCGACACTGGGTCTGATGGTGAGTCCAGCAATGGTGGGGATGGCACCAGCGACGACGGCGGCGCGGTGAGCAACAATATGGATGACATGGGTGGCATGCCCACTGGCCACCATGCCCCCCACCACTATCACCAAGACTCCACTGGCCCTCAGGTCTATCACCCCCACCAATCATGGAACTACAGGGGGGGTATGGTAAGATATACATGTAGCTTTACTTTATATATTTAATTTAATTAATAATAAGATGATTTTATGGATGTTGATGACCACCCAAGCATGCCCAACATCCATCAAGGCAAGTATAATTAATTTATATTCAACTAGTCTTACCAATTATGTATGTAACTAGATATACCTGCTTATGGTTCCTCAAGGACCACTGGTGGTACCTTCAGGGGGCAGGCACTTGGCAATACACCTAACAATGCTGATTTCCCTGGCATGGGATCAGCTGGGAAGGTGTTTGTCTATGCCTCAGATGCCACCCAGCTGATGTGGACCCCTATAACACCAAGCCAACTACATCTGTTCGACATGCCCCTACCAAGACCATCAGGCCAGTTCTTGAAGCATTATATAAGCGATTTGTGCCCATTCAAAGTAAGTTTATTACACTTTGATATTTACAAGTTTAATTTAAATAAATATAGGGGATCCTATTTATGTGTTGGAGGATGACATATGGGGAGGAAAGGGTAGATATCAAGATGCTTGGGAGATGAAAGAAAGGAAAGGGAGAGGGAAAAGGGAAGGGGAAGGAGAGTGAGGGATCCAAAAAATCCCACAAGAGGGGTGGCAGGTAGGTTTGGATCTATGGGGACTTGTACTATTATCAAAATCACCTATGCTTTTTTGATATCTAGTTTGCTTGTACTTGTATCTCTGGCTATTGTCTCTACTATGATCTCCGTTGTTTCTGCTATGATCTTTGTTGCTTCTGCTATGATGAGAATGTCAAGAATGACAATTCTTATTTGCTTAGTGATGGGTTTTGGGATTTTGGGGGTTGGTGCTATATCTATTACTGAGGATCCATTTCCTGCCATATCATTCAAAGTAATGAATAACTTTGTAACTGCCAACTTCAGTTCAAAGCCTCACCCTGCATGGTGACAGCTGTCAGCCGGGTGCCGAGTTACTGGTGGCGTGGAACTGATCGAACCGGTTTACCGGGTAGCTGATGGCATGTGCCGGGAAGCCGAATAGGGTCATTGAGCCGGTGGGCCGGTCCGCTTCCATGACCCTCATAATTAATTGATTACATACAATAACTAAGCCCCAATGGCCCAGTGGTTATTGTGCCCTCAATAAGCATCATTGAGGCTGTGAGTTCAATTCCAGCCGGAAACAGTTATTTTTTTCCACATGGCAGGGGTGTTTAGTGATCCGCATGGGTTTACCGCGGGTAATTTCCCACGACCCGTACCCGTACCCGTGGGAAACCCGTACCCGCCCCACAGGTTGGATTAATCCGGATTTTATGGCAGGTTTTGCTAAAAACCCGCAATGGCTGCGGGTTTCGGATTTACCTCATACCCGTGGTACCCGTGTGCCTCAAAAACTAGTGTCCAACGTGCCCCATAGTCAGGGCAACAATCAGGGATAACAACCTAAGCTCTACGATCAATATCAGCTGAGTAATATGTCCGCGAGTGGTGCGAGTTACGGTTTTTGGCTTGTTTTGGCGAATATTTAGTCAAAATGTATGATTCTTTTTGCAGATTTAGCATAAAACAGGGCCAAGTAGTGCCAACCGTACCCGTGAAAAACCCGTGGGAAAACCCCTACCCGCAGTGCGGGTGCGGGTTTTCTGCAGGTTTGCGAAAAGTGTACCCATGGGTAACCCCTACCCGCACCCGTGGGAAAACCCGTATGGGTTGCATTACCCGTGCGGATCACTAGGGGTGTTGCCCCTGCTGCAGGTATTGATGCCCATCAATTTCTCACGGAATACTGACTTATTATTATATTATTATGATGTTAAATTCAATAGGAAAGCAATCAAACCTGTGGATTCCCTATGGATTCCCAAGGGATTCCCTGTTGACTAGGGATTCCCTGGAGATTCCTCAGGGATTCCCTTGGAATGGTAGATTCCCTTAGGAATCCTGGAGATTCCTTGTGGATGGAGGATTCCCTGGAGATTCCCCATGGAATCCCCCTTGAGATTCCCTGGGATTCCTGAGGGAATGTGCGGGATTCCCGGGGGAATGTAGAATTCCCCCGGGAATCCCAGGGAATCCTCCTCATTCCCAATAGGAAATTGGCAGAGGCTCCTGCCAAAATATAGCCAGGGAATCCCTGGGAATCCTGCGGAATCCCTTGGATTCCCTAGGGAATCCGAGGGATTCCAAAAACTTACATGGGGGACTGTAAAGACCTCGATAAGATCATGGCGACGAAGAGGTGGTCGTCATGTTGCTGCGATTGCTCGTAGTGGCGAGCTACCATATCAAGGTCTGCTAGTAATAAAGCACTTTTGCGGGAGACTGCCACACCTCGAAGGCGGCGGCAACCCTTGAGGGTGCACTGAACCAGACTGGAGCGACAGTTAGCACGGACGTCAGGGAATTCAGATTCGAGTTGGTGGCAGATTCTGTTATGATCCCTTCCATCTAATCATCATCACTGGGACATCTGACTGATGGCATCATTCATAGACACTTCTATTACTTCCACCATCACTCCATCATCATCTGACATGCGCCATACGCTACATCATCAGATGATACATCATGCGCACCTTATCTACTTCTATACCGCATGGTCTCTGTCCTATCTTTGTTATCTCCATTGTTCTTACTCAGCTGCTCAGTCAGCTCGCTTCTCGTATCAGTCATCATCCCCCATATGTCTTACTATACTCATGGACCTAGTCATTAGTGCGTAGTCATTGAACTACTTCACTTGTATATAAACATAGCTACATACTCCTGTATTCGCTACGTTTAATCGTTTATCAATTCCCCCCTCTACTGCCTCCTGACCCAGGAGACTTCAGACCTTGCTAAGTGTCCTTGAGTCTTTACTGTCGACTCATTGACTTGCGTTAGCAGGACGTAACAGATTCCAGAGAGGTAAGCATCAACTGATTTGGGATTGATGTGATGAGACATGTAGACGGTGAAGAGGCTGAGAGTGTCGGGGGTGGGGTCTGGGTTCAAGTAAATGAAAGAGAGATAGGAGTTCAAGGCCGAACCATAATTTTTGGATGTTGAGAGGTCAATTGTCAGACCAAGAGCGATTGCCCATTCACGAATTAGTCATTCATGGGACCAGGCAGCACGAGCAGGCTGCCGGGGCCAAATGGTACATCAAGTCATTTGTTACCTGCCCCCAGCGTGTCTCGAGGGGGTGAAAAATGGGAAATTTTGAGACCCGGTGACTGTGCAATTGCATTGTGTAGTAGGCCTCGAGAGAGGGCATCCGCGACTGAATTCAGTGGGCCTGGGATGTGTAAGACATGTAGTTGGTAGTCTCCCTCCATAAGGCGGTCCACCGATGACTTGAGGATGTTGTTGTATGCAGGCTTCGCTTTGAGAGAGTTAAAAATGTTCACTGTATTTAGGTTGTCGGTGAAGATCACGATGCGCGAGTTTGCGGGTGCGGAAGTGTGGATGTGGGCAATGGTGGAAGCGACACAGAGAGCTTCAAAGAAAAAAATGCAATCAGAAGGGGGATCTGAGGGAGTGTCTGATACAAAGCCTTTGTTTGTGGTCGGGTACCAGAAACCCATACCGTCCAAGCAGGCATCGCAATAAATGGTGAAATCAGCCAAGTTGGGGTCCCAATGAAGTGCACAGATGAGGAATACTCCCGGATCACGTTGGATGTGGTTCGCAGCCCACATGAGGTCATCGCGTACCGCATTGTTCACCCACACTTTTTGATTAATGCCTTCCTTGCCTGAGATCTTGGTGTAAACGTTGTTCAGGCAAGGCCTCAGCAATGGGAAGACGTTGAAGGACCAGTTCATCCAGCCCGCGAGGCGTTGCCAGGCCTTCAGCGGGAAGCTAGAACCGCGACGTTTAGCCACAGGGCGAGCAAAGCGATGGAGTTCTTCGACCAATTCCATGCGCTTTTCGGTTGACATGGACAGGGTGAAGGTCGTGGCATCAACTTCAATTCCGATCACAGTCAGGCGAGACCCAGACACCTGTTTTTTCTCCTTGTGCGGAATCCCGATCTCGTCCCACAAGGAAAGGAGGATAACCTGATTCGTGGGCATGTATTTGTGATATGGGGCGTACCAGGAAACATGCTTATTGGTGTCAAGGCCGAATGTGTCGTCACAGTAGGTACCGAGATGACACAGGCCTCGGACGTTTTTGGCGGCCCAGGTGACCAGCGAGTGGGTGGAAATAAACATGTCACCGGAGCGCCGCCCACCAAAAGAAATGTTTCAGTCAATATGATACTCCCCTTCGACTTTCACGACTTGCTTCAATTGCCAGGCTGGGTGGGCAGGCATCGTCCGATATGCCTCAGACACGTCTGATTTGAAGATAATGATATTGGTTCCGGGGGGAGTATTTTCCCGGAGGTCCAGGAGCATTTGGCCGAGGTGACACATGTCGTCCAGAGGGTAAAAGTCATTCGGTAAGTGGGGAGTTACCATGGAGTTGAGTGAGAAGTTACCAAAACTTTGATTGTTCACAAGGCGGAGATTGGAAGTTCCAGGTTTGGGTACCGCGTGAATTGGCATGCAATACATACCAGGTAGGAGACATTTGAAGCCAGCTGAGAAGCGGTCTTTCTCAATTTCGTGGTCCCGTTGATTCTGAAGAAATTTTCTTTCCGTAGGGTCGGTGGGGATGGGGAGCGAAGCGTCGAGTGTGTCCGGGTATGTTCCAACGTGAGTATTGGCCCACGGCCAAAAACCTTCGTGAAGTCCTATGCAAATAGAGTCGACAAAGGCTTGATTTAGATGTGTTGAGAGGAGATCATGGAAATGATCAACGAGCAAGGGAGAAATGATACGGAAGAGATCTGGACGAACTGAGGAAGAATAAATGAAGCTTGGGTTTTGAACTTCCTGTAATGAGGGACGTGGAAGTGGGGACGCAATTTCGGTCGAATCAGATGAACACATAAGAGGGAAATCGTTTGTACTCCAAAGGTTAAATCGTAAATACTTAGGTCGAATTCCCATTAGCATGAGTTTCCTTGCTTTCGCACCGGGATTTCCCATGTCCATAGCGTTTACATGATGTGCAGGAGTGCCGGTATTTGCATGAGGAATTTGAGTTTAGGCATCCGGACAAAGAGTTGAAACGGTGGCAGATATCTGTGGATGGTTTGACTGAGGATGAGGTTCCACGGACTTGTGGGCTTTCGTGTTGGCTTTTTTGGGAATATTCGATCCCATCTGAGCAGACGATTGCCACGTAGAGTCGATCGACATCGGACCAACCTGGGAGGAGCTTAGACTTTCCGCTTCCAATGTCTCGATGAATGGCCTCATCATAACGGATGAGCCGGTGGTGAGCAGACTCGACTTTGGATGAGAACTCTCTGCAGATGTATTGGCTGTATTCGACGAGCTCCTGTCTGCGATGTGGGAAGACAAATGCGATCGCTTCGGTGGCAACCGTCCAAGCAGCAAACCAGTCTCCACTGGTCCGGATCTTTTTCGCGGGTTCAACTTGTCTGAGTGTGAATTCAAGCTGTCCCAAGCGTCCAAGGTCCTCCTTAACAGGGCCAATGTGGTGCAAGGAGGAGAATATGGCATCAAGGTTGACGGCGTTCCCTTTGAGGATGTTATCCCACTCGGACACTGGAAAGACGGGAGCCGTTTTGGTGCGCAAGATCCACGAGCGGATTCTTCGTGGGTCTTGACTGACGTACTCGAGGGTCTTGCGCGTGGCTCGACAACTTGGGTGATCCTTTGATTTTCGAGTGGCTTCTCGCTCACTTTTATACCAGGCCATTCGGGATTCAACAACTTCTCGTTTCCTGCTACTCGCAACTCGCTCCTCCGATTGTTCACCATCTGAACGTTCGGAATCGGACTCAGATGGGAGCGAGCTGGGTCGTTTTGAACGATGGCATTTGCGTTTGGCGTCAGGAGATTCTGACTTGGAAACTGAGGACTCCGAGCTTGATCATTCTTGCCGGTAATGGTGCTTTCTCTTTCTTCGAGGGTGTTCTCGTTCGGATCCTGAAGAACCGGCACTTGATCTCTCGCGACGGCGAAGTATTTGCTTGGTGCGCTTGATGTCCGATCCGTCGTCTGAGTTCCCGATATCGACGTCCCCAATGAGAGGTCCAGCGGCACGACCTCGCTGTTCTGCAATCTTCCTTCGCTCTTTGATGAGGTCAATGGTGCGCGCGTACTCGAGATAACATCGGTGCTTTGACCCATCAATGTTGTCCCCTTCGGTGTCCAAGCATTCAAGGATGCACACGAGGACCCGCATCTTCAAGATTTGACAGTCTCGGAACTGCTCAACGAGGTCTTCGATTCGATTGATGGCTCGCGCGGACGGGAGGTTGAACGCCTGCGAGCTGGGAGTTGAACGGGGGCTGGACGGGAACGCATCGTGGTTTCCCTCATCTCTCGTGACTCGAATTGAGCCCTCTCGTTCTGCGTCGGGTTCAATACCGGGTGATTAACCTCGACCGGCGGATTCTTCACGATACAGGGGGTTCGAGGGCTGGAACATTCGTATGACATCTTCGGAACCACTCATAGGGGCGAGGAGGATGGATGGAATATAAGGTATATTCAAGTGATGAGCGAAATGAGCAAGGTAAGGCTAGGGGGTGTTGATAATGAGGAAAAACGCCGCCGAGTCGCTAGACAATACAGTTGCTCACCTAGGGGGTGTTGATAATGAGGGAAAACGCCGCCGCCGAGAGAGGGGGGATTCCGTGCTCTTTATCAACAAGACCTACTAGGTGAATGTCTCAGATGCGGGTAAGACAGGATGATGTCACTGTACTGACTCAAGCATCAGCAAGATCACATCCCTCTAGAATTGCTAGAGCTAGGTGCCCTAGCAGGTTCTAGCTATTCCATCTTCCCAGATCACCCATCTAGCCCCAGAAAAACTTGCCCGATTTTAGCTCATCACCTAGAAAACTTAATTAGCTAGGAGGGGTAGATAATGCCTCAATTCTAGTTGCTTCATACACTTTTCTAGTCATTTGAAACCACGAATCCAAATTTTCATTGCAATTCTATTTAATACAATAGCCCATAATACTAAAACCCTCGGCTCGGAAAGAGCTGAAATCATCACCGGTCATCGAAATACAACTTGAATAGCTAGAGTGAGTCAATTCAGCAATGGAAGAATGATTTAAATTAAGAGCAATGATACCTCATGCTATTGAGTCCCTGATCCAGCATGCACTACTGGAGTTCACTTAGCATTTGATTTTGAAGGCGTCAAAGTGGGATACGGTGATATGCAAAGAGGCTTGTGGCCAAAACAAACCACAAAAACCAACTAAGTAAACAACACCTAAATAAGATGTTGAGTGAGCGAGTGTTTCAGAATAACAACAAACAAAGCCTCCTAAAGGACTCTAGAAGAGTTCTCAAAGACTGCGAGAGGACCCGCTTTGGAAACGACCTCGACGCGTACGACGCGCGAGAGGGGTAATGAATGAATGGAATGGACGCGAGGGCGTCCGGGAACTGGGAACTTAGCGTAGAATGAGTGCAACGAGAGTCGCGCTCTCAAATCTTCGGGCCCGGTGCGACGCGAGACGGCGTACACCAATACTCGTGGTTCTTTGACTGCGATCGGGCGACTTGGTCGCAGACCGACTACGTGAATGTGAATGAACGTGGAAGAGTGCGACGTGCGACTCCTGTAGGGAACGTGGGTAGTTCTGAGACTGCGAAACTGAGCTACAAACTCTGAGGGGGAAACTCTGCTAGATTCTCTCTGTCTGGAAAGCGAGGTATGTACATGGCCTATATACTGTGCGCGAGTCGCGGTGTATGTAAGGGTCTATGTACGATGCGATGGGCCACCGATCATGTCCTGAGTCCGGTAATCTAAAGTAAAATAAGAGAATATGCAGCAAGCCGGCGCGATCGCGCGTCCGCGTCTTGCTCGGGTCACCTAATGGGCACGTTGTCGAGTTGTCCGGGCCTCATGGAGGCTCTCGCGGTGATGTTGGTACGTGTCGCAGTCGGTGTGGGTCGAGGCGCGTTAGGGTCTCTTGTCAGGAAGTACTGAGTGCGCGCGGAGCCGTGTTGAGGCGCGATCCCGTATGTGCTGGGCTGCGAGAGGGTCCTATACGAGTGCGACGGCCTCGCATCGTATATATGAGGTGCGGCGAGCTGATCATGGCCGTTATCATGGGTGTTGATGCGGTCCGAGGTCATTGTGTGGGCTTGTGGGTGCGCGCGTCGAGCCTGGTGAGTCGCGTTGATCTTATCTTGGTGCGAGATGTGGCCTACGAACCCATAAGCGCGCGGCGCGCTTATCAACGGACCTAGGGTTTCTGTTTTTACGGGGTTGGAGGTGGAGTGACCTTGAGCGAGTCGTGCGCATGCACAATCTTCCTGAGGGTGCGCTTCTGGGGGGCTCGGGGTAGGTACGAGCTCAATGACAACCTCTGAGTTGTCGTCAGAGGCATCCGATACAGGGGCGGGGAAGACGAGGGTGGTAGGGACGTCTTCGCCAAGGACATGATAGAGGTGATCGATCCTTTGTGTGCACAACGTGGTGGGGGCGGGGATGGTGAAGCATTATGAAGGGTTCGAGTCGGGTTCAGTGGGGAGGGCAGCGTGGAGAGGGAGAGGGACGGGCGGGCATCAAGACTAGATCTAAACAAGGGAGGGGTGAAATACCTACCTAGCGGTCGCCCGTACCACCGTTGTGCCCTTTCATTTGCCAAACATGTGTCCACTGAACTTGCAAACGTGCTGCTCGACCTTGTAGGCACCTAGGTGTGGTCAGCGATATGCTTGTGATATTTCACGGGGAGACAGCACCATCGCTTGGTTACTCATGCACTAGGGCGGAGCATATGAATAAGGATTACATACAGTATGGATAGCCTTCGAGCGGCTTGGTGTAAACAGAAGCTGACGTGGTTGGCAGGGCGGGACTTGCCACTTCACGACGGTGTTGATGAGGTGGAAGATGAGTGGCTTCGTGAATCCAATACCTGATGTGGATAAAAATAGATGAATAAATGACGAGTGATCCATTATAATGCTTGCATGAACCGGCCCCCAGTTTTGTCGTGTGGAACTTGGACGAAGCAGAAGAGAGGCGTTGATGAAAATTTTTTTGGGGGCAACCGTTGCGGGGAGAATGAAGCTTGCTGACGTGGCGTTGGAACCTTACGGGAGGTCCATCATGTGATTGTTCAAATTCCGCCCGAACCTTGTTCAGCTTCAATTTTCTTCTAAGTCAGCTCTCCGAATCCCAGTCGTCGTCGTACACGTTGGATGGTCCGAGGTGCCTCAGCCAGGCCTCAGCTCGCACAATATCGTCCCAAGAGCCCCCCCAAACGGCATCCGACTCCAGTCCTTTCCTCTGCTATTGGATGCCCGACACACTGCTGTCTCACAGCACATTTGCTGAGCGAGTGCCGAGCTCCTTGGTAACCAGCATCTTAGTGCAGACGATCGGGGCAGGGCCAACGTGACCAATCGCGGATGGTAAGTGTGGTATGGGTGAGCCGACATTGTATTCACATTGAGATTTCACTTATTCACCGCCCACCTCTGCCTTGTTGAATGGTATTATAGTTAGAATCGGTCCGGTCTCAATGTGACAATAAAAAAAAGTATCATGTTCGAACTTGGTGGGCGGGCTAAGGTGTTGGTTTTGGGATAGCTAGAAGAATAAACCCATGCTAGAGAAATTTTCGAGAACTATGAGTGCTAGAACTCTGGGATGTTGCTAGAGCTATCCTATCCAGCAGTCTCTAGTACCCCTACCCTGTTCTGGCCACCCTAGCTGTGTGTGATCTTGCTGATGTAGTGTGCGAGGATCGGGATTTCCTTTTGAAGGTTGAGCCAGGCGGTGCCGCCATATACATCAGCACCTGGGTCATCCAACTGAGCCTCCTGAAGTGTCAACGCCTCTTGAGGAAGAAGAATACCATCGTCCCCATGAAGTCGATAATGACAATGACGACACAAGTAGCGGAGGTGAGGAGGGTGATTAGAACTTGGAAGAAGATGAGGATGTTCGATCAGACGATGGGAACCCCCACCTAGATGACGAGGAGCGTATGGACAAAGACGAATATGGTATGGATCATGATGATGTCGATGATGAACCATACCTGGACGACGATGGTTCGGAGTCACTTCGGACGGTTCTGCATCTTTGTAGTCAACGGTATTGTAACGGCTTACATAAAATGGACATTGAATCTTTCTTAGCTAACTCTAATTATACGATTCATCGCAAACGAGAATAGTCTGAGCCCTGGGAAGCGGTGATGCGGGGTACAAGGGACATTCGCTTTGAATCATTAAGCATTGAGTATCATCTCCCAATACGCCCACGAAAGGGGTTGCCACTGTGACTGGTTCTGCCCACAGAATTGGAAGGGCAATCGCCCTCCGAGTCCGTCTGGCAGACAAAGGCCTTGATTTCGCGCTTGAAAGTCTCGCCCGAGAGATTTTACAGGAGAGATGGAGATCCATGATCATTATGGGCAACGTGTCCGTGGAGGAGGGTGTCAAATCAGTCATGAGCCATGTTGGGGCCTCGTTGGGGGAATTTGATGTTGTTAGTTCCACTTCCTCTCGTACCAGATACGAGCTGAGTCCGTAGATGGTGACGAATGCTGGGGTATGCGTAACAAAACCAATCGTTCAGAGTATGTTCACCTTAACAGGATCTTTGGGGTCTCGCGCTGATCCGCTGCATGAAGCCACCCTCGGTGCATGGGAACGGTGTGTTCCTCAGGCTATGCTACATATAAATATACTGGAAAATACATGATTTACCAGGGCATGATTTACCAGGGCCGTAGGGGCCACCTGATTGCCGCATCCTCACTTACGGGCAAGCGAGGTTTTTATTTCACTGCACTGGTTGCTGGACTAAGAGTAATTTTACAGCATGTTGCAAGCATCGTCTTGTATCTTGCCTCCAAAGAGTCACGCGGGTACCGCCCAAACTCCGGGCCGAGTTTTTCGAGGTTGAAGCAAATAAAAAATAAAATGACGCCGATGCTTTGTGCGTTACGAGGAAAATTTCGCATGAGCGATGATGATTATCCTCTTGTAAAGTTGGGCACCAAAGAGTCAGACAGATGGTTTTACGAGGTTGACTTGAGTTTGAGGGCCGCTGCTTTGCACGGCATACCCGAGTCCATTATCATCATCAGAGCCAAATATTGCAGGGAATTATAATTTATTGACATTCAGCTATCCAAGTACTGAAGGGCTGAAGGAGGCGAAGTTTGAATAGTAGGCGGCGATTTTAGCAAGGGGTTCGGGGGCACGGATGACTTAAACGGTGTCTTCGGAGGCTGTCTTGAGCAGGGCGTTGACTTGAATGGCAGTGACGGGAGAGCGGCAGGGGTGTGTGATGACGTGGGAGCCTGAGACGAACTCGACAGTGGGAAGTGTGCGCTAGTGGTCTGTAGAATGGCGGACGGTGATTTCGTTGATTGCTGGAGTAATGGCGCCAGTGGAAACAGCGGGGACTCAAATAGGCAGACAGCGAGCAAGCGTTGTTAGTGCTACTGAGACCATCTGGAGTGAACGCAATGCTTCCTGTAGAATCTCCACTAAATATTGAGGCGAGATCGCTGGTGGGGACGGCAGTGTTGATGCTGGCGATGATGGGGACCAGCGGGAGACTGGCTGGGCACTCTGGACGAGTTTGGCGCTTTTCTAGGGTGGTGTTAACGGCGGCAACGTCTGGGAGGCTTCTAGTGGACTAGGACGTTCTGGAGATGCTATCAGTGATGAGGGGGGCGTGAGACGATACTGCTGGGGATGAGGGGCGCTCTTTGGTTGACTGGGACGACTTTTCCGGGGTTTCCTGATGGCGCGGACAAGACGGTGCGTTCTGGGACTGGTCTACCTCATAAAACCGTCCTTCTGGTTGCGTTTTCAGTGTTTGGGACGACGTCTGCGAGTCCGAGGCGTTTGGTCGCGTTCTGGGCGGTTTTGATACTTCTAGCACTGTTTCTTGACCTAGAGGGCTGGGCCGCGAGTTCGAAATTCGATTCCCCTACGTATGGACGATCTTCTGACTATGTTTGCGACACTTCCGGTGACGCAGGCGATGCTGAAACATGGGACGATGTTCTGGACGCTTTTAGCGGTTCTAACTTCTGAGGTCCGGTGATCGAATGGAGGGTTTTGGGACATCTGGGGAGTACTCTGGTGATCGTCTGAGAACGGTGCGGTTTTCTGCAGATGTGGAACGGAGACGCGCTGAGAATGGCCCTGGACGCATTGGGGCGCGCTGAACGCGTTTTACGAAGATGGATTAACGGCGGGCAGAGAAGGCTGCTGGGCGCTGTTAGGTGCTACCAGTCCTAATGTCTGCGTTCTGGTGATGGAGCTGCGGCGTGCGAGACGAGTCCTAAATGATGGTCTTTAGCTGATACTTGCGGCGTTTTCAGGTGCTGCTGGCACTGAAAAACTCGATTTTGCTGGCGCTGATAAGGCTGACGAGAAGACGACTGGTGATCGACGAGACTGTGAAGAGACTTCCTCTGACCGCTGTGCTAATTGCTGAATGACACTCGGGGAAGACGCTATTGACGAGAACGGCGCTAAACTGCGCTGTTTCGCCAATGAGCTATGCTGTGACGAGAGTAACGGCGGTGACAACGACGAAGGCAGTGGGGGTGACGGTGATGATGTCGATGAGCTCAATGGTGGAGCACCAACGGCGGTGCTATAACGATGACCACTATTGACACTAACAGCGGCGGACGGTGACGGTGGTGGCGGTAGTGGCGGAATGGACTTGGGGCGGAGTGTTTGCAGAACGATTGGAGCTAGAATGGGAGCTTTGAACGGCGGGCTCGATGGTGTGGGGAGAGCGCTATCACGGTTAGCGTACTTGAGTGTGTAACTCATCTTTTCGTTACTAAGTATCAGTAACTCCGGTGATGACGAGGAGGTGCTCAGGGTTTCAAAAGTAGTCATGGATCTTGTGTGGCTCGGATGCGCTGAACAACGGAGTTTTTGGGGACGGCATAGAGGTGATCATGGTAACGCGGCGCTATAGGGATGGTGTTTTACAGGACGGTTTTGATTGTGTGGTAGGTAGCACCAGTTTTTGGTGTCGAGAACTCCAAGAGCGTTGCCATTGGGATCTCCTCCTGACGGACCAACATCACTGCCGCTCTGATAAGGTCTCCGCCATAGAAACCCCATTCGGCATGTCGTCATTATAATACTCAAGGTGTTCGTTTAAAGATTGGGATGGCTGTTTCCGGTTTCTGTTAGTGAAATGAAATGGGGACCGTGGTGATTTTTGTGTTCACCGGTTATTGGCACCATATATACCTCACGCGTACTGATGTGAACCTCAGCTTGAGACGGCCGTCAAGTTTGTTTTCGCGGGCAATCACTGGAGACTGCAAAAAATTTATTCATGCAATAGCATCTAATCAAATCGAATGACGACCTGGAAGGAGCTAAGCACTAAATAATGTCCCGCAACCGTCTGAAGTGCTGGAAACATGAGAGTAAGTGCACGCACACGGAGAAGAGCGTCAAGGACGAACCACAGTCGGATCCAGGAACATTGAATATTAGAACCTTTTGACTCCTTGGCCTTCCTCCTCCCAGCTCCGGCCTTAGGTTTCGTCTTTTTTTGCATCCGCTAGTGGTATGGGTTTCGCGACGCGACCGGTAGGCGGGGTGTCGCGCACTTGCAATCTCCATCCTTCAGCGTCTCAGTGATAGCGGGGTTCGTCGCGGGCATGAACTTGTACTCTGTAGAATACATACCTGGGGAAACAAAAGTCTAGACAACGCTCAAGGTCAAGGCGGAAACATACCTGTTCGCATGCACGACTTTGACCGGCTTGTTGGAGGTGTTTCAAAGGGTAACTGCAAGCCAGAACTTGAAGAGGAAGACAGTGAAGATGAGCGGAGCGGCTCGAGTGTGGCGCGAGGGTGCGGGCTGATGGAACCAAGAATCTGACGGGGACTACACTTCAAAGGAAAGGATGGAACACTGGTTTGCTATCACAAAACTCTATTCGAACCCGTTTTTATGACCGGGGCAGATGCGGAATCGTGAACGCTGGGATCCAGAGGGCTGGGTGTGTTCCTGTCACTGGAGGGGTAGGGAAGGTGGGGGATGTGGGAGACGACGGGCGCATGGTATTCTAGTTGGTTGCCATATTTGTGCCCATCGTGAGGACGTGCTTGGTACAGTGAGGTCAAGCTCCCATTGCATTGTAGTATGGCGTCATGAGGTGTGGGTCGAGGGTCGGGCGTCGGGGTGTCGGGCGTTGGGTGTCGGGCGTCGGGCGCCGGTGCTCGGGGGGGGGGGGGGGGGGGGTAGCGCCTGCTCGCTCGTCTTAGCCGTTGGAGTGTTTGCACATGGAATCAGACAGGAGGATGAACCCAGAGGGCGGCTTGGAATATCTCGGGCCAGTCTGAGTGGACGAGATGATGGGAAAATGTGGTTGGAGTAGGCATGGCCAGAATGTTTGAACGAATGCATGGGGGGTGCTGGAGGTTTCCTGGATGCCAGTGGACGCAGGGCAGGGGACGAAAAAAAGCCGGAATACGAACCCATTGTGCGGATGCCTCCTTGAGCATTGCCATCCCTGTGTGCCCCTACCCTCTTCTGTGCATCGCTATCTCCTCATGGGTCCTTTGGATCGATTCGGCTATGGATGGTGTTGGTGAACGGGGCGAGGGATGGAATGGAAGGATGACCCAAGACCCCTTGAAGAGTTGACAGACCGCTACACGACGCACATCATGCAACCATCCCAAATTAGGCCTGAACCCTGACCTAGACCCTGAGATCTAAGATTGCTCACTTTTGCATACCCCTCCAGGCGTTCGTTGTCCCTCGCTGTCCCACTTCCAGGCGTCCATTGTCCCATTTCCAGGCGTTCGTTGTCTCATTTCCAGACGTCCGCTGTCCCAATTCCCGTCGCCCAGCGCGGTATTCCCAAAAACATCCCATTACATCCTGCCGCCCCCCCCCCCCCCCACCACGGCGGATCGTGAACCGTCACTCCGGCCCTCTTTTTATCCAGCCTAATATATTGCGACCTCGACGCCCAGTGCATTACTACCTTCCAAAACGCACTGGAAACTGATGCGATACACACATGCACCTCATAACGGGCTCCCCCCGCCGCGCACGGCGTACGCGCCCAGACCACAGACCCCCATAGATCATGGATGTCAGACGTCGAGTGGGGAGCGCGGTGCGTTGGTTACAGGCACATTGCGAGGCTAGACAGTGGATGCGCCTGGGTTGCAGACGAATCGCGAGGCAGGATGGTGGATGGACCCATGGGAGCGTGTGTGTGTATATTCCCCCTACCCTATGTTTTGTGTAAGTGTCGGTACTTATTAATTTGCTAGATCCACTGATAGTGCGAGTGATTTTAACAACCCACTGGCATCACAAACGGCTATTCGCGCACTCGTGGATATGTCTGGTTCTTTGCGGACCCTTGTCTGGGTTGGCAACAGCGAGTCGCCCTATGCGGAGCAACACAGACCCTCAACCTGGGCAGCACGGTGAAGAGTCTCGGCTTCGTCAAAAGCATCGCCGACTTGCGAGCCTAATGAAAATATTGTTGGCCTATATCGATAACATGGCCGTCACTTAGAAATCCGCCGCTGCTCGCGCCGTTGACTTCAAGCGATATATTATCGAAATCGTTGGCCTTCCTTGGCGAGCTCAAATATAGGCTGAGTGTCCGAGTACCAGTTACCCGTGATCGTGAAGCATGCGCCAGAGAACAACGCCACCGCGGGGATCTTTCACCTATTGCATTATGTATATGTGATATTTTCCGTCGAGTACCAACTTTGATAAAAACCGGTGTTGAACGTTGCCAAACGCCAACACACGACGAGTGGATGATGAGGAATACAACAAATGTATTTACATGTTCGTAATCTATGCATCTTCCATTTCACCTCCTGCAGGGAATAGTAATTATTGAGCGATGAGAGGCTACCTCACAGTTTGCAATCGTCAAAGTTGTATACAAGAGCTGACGACTAGCGACAGATGTTGGACTGAAACTCAAGCAAAGGGTTAGTAAGGATCTCCAGCAAGTGGGCTGGCGAATTATTCCTGTGTAAACTGGATTTTCAGATCGTCGACCATCCTATTTGCGGAAATCCGGAATCAAGCAATCCAACAGAGGCGCACGTAGAGCTTTATTTCACATCGAAGAACGGGTGAGTTGTCTGCAAATGCTCGGTCGTTGGAATATGGACCCAGCATGCACGCCGTATGAGGGCAGTCAGACTAGGGGATCTATGTAGAATAGATCATGTGAGTACGCTGAAACACCCAGGGACTGAATAGAGGTATTAGGGAGGGGGTCGGACGGAGAAAGGGTAGTGACCCCACGCCGTTGTTGGGCCTGCCGTCGCAGCTTGTTTCGGGTATCCTGATGGGGCACAACATCCTCTGAAATATGAACATAGGAGTGTACTATCCACGGCTCGTCAGTATAGTTTACGTTTTATGTTGTTGCTGCTGCTCACCCGCCGGTCTCCGGTCAACGCCAGGACTTGATCTCCGCCTTGCCCTCTCTATATTTTCCCTCTGATCCATCACCTGCCCCGCGCTCATGCTCTGCAACTTGACCGCCCGTTCCCCGTCCATCACCATAGGCACATATTCCCAGTATCTCCACTCCTCTGGCCCTTCACAATATTGCATGGTAACACCGCAAGCAGTCGTCGCACGCAATCGAAAAAATTAACGCCCCCCCGACGAAGATGCGCCTCGCATGAGACCCCGAGATCTCCTGCATGAAGGTAGAAGCATCTTGAAGTTGCGCAGGGGTTTCACGAATTGCAGGGGAATATCGGTGCGACGCTTCGATATATCTTCCTTCTCACCCGCGCAAGCTTAAATCCAAACATGAGCGCAAAAAAAAAGCAGACGCGGATTGCTCACCAATGCGCGAGCACAGGGCCGCTCAGTTGAATCCCATATACGTCCTACTTATCACCCTCCTCCCACTCCGACCCCACAAATCCTTTAATCCATGTGTGTACTGATGATCCTATAGTATTAAATATCATAGATGTCGAAAATAGAAAATGCCATACCGCAACGCAATGAGAGCATATCCATACCCCTGATGCGACGGATAAAATTCGTTTGGAGAATGGGGAGTTACCATAGAGTTGAGTGAGAAAGTGCCGAAGCTTTGGTTGTTCACAAGACGGAGATCGGAAGTTCCGGGTTTAGGCACTGCATGGATCGGCATACAATACATGCCTGGTAGAAGGTCTTTGAAGCCGGTTGAGAAACGGCCTTTCTTGATCTCATGGTCCCGTTGGTCTTGAAGAAGGAATTTTCTTTCTGCTGAATCAGTAGGAATAGGGAGTGAAGCGTCAAGCGTATCTGGGTAGGTTCCAACATGAGTATCGGCCCACGGCCAGAATCTTTCGCGAAGTCCCACGCAGATAGAGTCGACGAAAGCTTGATTCGGGTGCGTTGAAAGGAGGTCATGGAAATTATCAACGAGCAAGGGAGAAACAATACGAAAGAGATCCGGACGAACTGAGGAAGAATAAGCAAAATTCGGGTTTTGAATTTCATGCGACGGGGGGCGTGGAAGTGGGGATGCAATTTCAGTCCAATCAGACGAAGACATAAGTGGGAAATCGTTTGGGCTCCAAAGATTGAATCGTAAATACTTAGGCCGCATTCCCATTAGTATGAGTTTCCTTGCTTTCGCATCGGGATTTTCCATGTCCGTAGCGTTTGCATGATACGCAGGCATGTCGATACTTGCATGAGGAATTTGAGTTCGGGCACCCGGACAAGGAGTTGAAGCGACGGCAGATATCCGTGGACGGTTTAGCTGAGGTTGAGGCTCCGTGGGGTTGCGGGCTCTCGTGTTGGCTTCTTTTTGAGTACTCAACCCCGTCGGAGCAAACAATTGCTGAGTAGAGTCGATTGACGTCAGAGCGACCTGGAAGGAGCCTGGACTTTCCGCTCCCAACGTCCCGGCGGACGACCTCGTCATAACGGATGAGCCGGTGATGAGCTGACTTGACTTTGGATGAGAACTCTCCGCAGAGATATTGGCCATATTCAACGAGCTCCTGTTTGCGGTGAGGGAAGACAAACGCGGTCGCTTCAGTGGCAACTGTCCAAGCAGCGAACCAGTCTCCACTCGTTCTGATCTTTTTCGCGGGTTCAACATGCCCGAGTGTAAATTCAAGCTGTCCCACGCGTCCAAGGTCCTCTTTAATAGGGCCGACGTGATGCAAGGAGGAGAAGACAGCGTCGAGGTTGATGGCATTACCTTTGAGGATGTTGTCCCACTCTGACACTGGGAAGACGGGGGCTGTTTTGGTTCGCAAGATCCATGAGCGGATTTTTCGTGGATCACGACTGATGTACTCGAGCGTTTTTCGTGTGGCCCGACAACTCGCGTGGTCCTTTGATTTCCGAGTCGCTCGCTGCTCACTTTTGTACCAGGCCATTCGGGATTCGACAACTTCCCGTTTCCTGTTAGTCGCGACCCGTTCTCCTGACTCGTCATCATCTGACCCTTCGGACTCGAATTCGGGGGAGGCCGAGCGTGAACAGTCAGAACGGTGGTGTTTCCCTTTGATGTCAGAGAGCTCCGAGTCGGAATCCGAGGGATCTGGGCAGGATCGTTTGCGCTGGCGTCGTCGCTTTCGTTTCCTCTCGACGTGTTCCCGCTCAGATTCAGAAGATTCCGCGCTTGATCCCCCCCGACGGCCACGCATTCGTTTGCTACGCTTGGAAGAGGACCAGGGGGGAATTCCGCCGGCATCCGGAACCGAACCCCCATTTGATTCCGAACCGTTCCTCCCGTCCTGAAAGGACGTTCCTCCACGAAGGCCTCGCCCAACTGTGCGACCCCGCTGTTCCGCGATCCGTTCGCGCTCTTCAATGAGATCGATCGTACGGGCGTATTCGAGATAGCAACGGTGCTTTGACCCATCAACATCGTCTCCTTTGGTGTCAAGACATTCGAGGATGCAAAGGAGGACTCGCATCTTTGAGATCTCTCCGTCTCTGAATTGTTCGACAAGATCTTCAATCCGATTGATGGCTCGGGCAGACGGGAGATTGAAAGTTTGCGACTCTGGAGTTGACGGGGTTTTATTTCGATTTCCTTCAACTCTGACGTCCGTTGGATCCGTTCCTCCACGCTGATTAATTGGTTCATTGCCAGGTGATTGACCTCGCTCTGCGGATCCCCCGCGGTAAACGGGATTCGATGGCTGAAACATTCGTATGATATCTTCTGAGCCACTCATAGGGTACACAGGGGATGGATGGAATATAGAGTATATTCAAGTGATGAGCGAAAGAACGAAATATGGCTAAGCCTAGGGGGTGTTGACAATGAGGAAAAACGCCGCCCGAGGAGCTAAAGATATGGTTGCTTACCCAGGGGGTGTTGACAATGAGGAAAAATGCCGCCGCCGAGAGAGGGGGGGTTTCACGCTCTTTATCAACAAACCCACATCATGATATTATATACACATACGTTCAGTTGGTGTTGACATTTAGGGTAACATGAATTACTTATCCTCCAACCAGCAGTGGAGGCCCAGAGTTTGCATGTTATCCGATTACCAGTGCTTGCTGGATCACTCTTTAAAGCAGCTGACAACACCAAGATCCACACAAAATTGTCATGATAATGACAAGTTTAAAGGTGGATAGTGGAACGGTAGGTGGTGTCGTAGGAGAGCGTGATAGAGTTGACGGATGCGTGGGTGATGAGGATAAAGATGTCATTTTTTTTTTAAATCGAGGAATATTTATATTCCGCCCACGGATTCAGAGATAGGTGGTCTCTATGTACGCTGCACAGACTTTGAAAATAGAAGTAACTACGAAAGGCCATGGTAGACGACGCGAAAAGAAAAACCTATTCTATTAGCCGAATGGATGGGAATGGACATGAACAGCGGCATATAGTAGGTATTAGGTTGGGACTAATGTGTAGCCACTATAAGAGCGATTCCACGCCTCATCATCACCCTTGTCCGGAAGTTTAAAAAATTTGTGAAGCTTGATTAGGGGGCATTGTGTGGGTTTGAGATTAATTTTCCTTGCGATCTCGAGCCATTTGGTTGCACACGCACGGTCGCTCCAGGTGGGCTCCTCCATTATCACTCTCAGCTGCAGCTAGTCAGTGGTAGAACTAAATGGGAGAGATCTTACACACAAACTGATATAATTCCAAAAGTCCGTTTGAGATCACTTTCATCCGACGCTGTGAAATAGAGTTCTTGGCCATGCCCTGAACATCGCTCCAAGCAGATCGCCCCGTCCCTTTCAGATGATCCATTAGAGCTTGATCTCGATCAAGGATCGAAGAGGATGGTGGGGGGTCATTGCGGCGGGACTGGCCGGAGCTGCTGCGTAAACGACTGGTGGACTCGCCATTGGAGTCGCTGTAGGGGTGTGAGTCATATGGTAAATGTGGATGACTGTGGAATTCGCGGGAGCCACTCTGCTGGGGGAGGCTGGAGTAGGATTGGTCATCGTCAGATTCATGGCCAGGGAGTGGCTTGATTCGATCATATGGCGAATGCGGACGGTTGCGGGGTTTGCGAGATGATCGCTCACCATCGGAGTCGTGGCTGGGGCCTCGGTAGTCGTGTGGTGAGAGGAAACGTGGATCATGGAATGGGTTGCCGTGCAGGTTGGGGGGGTGCTGTGGCTCCCACACACACAATTGCCTGATATACTATCGTTGGATAGGATGGGCTGGTGAAACTCGAGTTCATTAGCTGGCATCTAAAATTAGGTGCGTCAGCATTTTAAAAAGGACAGCGGAAGCTACGTACTATCTTTGCCCTCGTGAATACGAGGTACCTGCTGGTCAATTCGATAAGCGCCGTGGACGGCCCACCCAGGCGGAATTCCCCTGAGATGTTTACAGAGAACAACCGTGTCCCACGATACTCCACAATGGTGCTCCGGTTGTTTTTCTCCAGAGCATCGCAGGTGCTTTCCGCGAGATCCTTCACCAAGACTTGGTGTTTGTATCCTTCATCGCCGACTCTCGGCAGTGACAGCGGGTAAAATATCGTTGCCCTATCAGCAAATGAGATAGTGTATGTTTCTGATTGCCAGCTATCGGTTTGTGGACTGCCATAGCTACCACCGTCAGGAAGTTAGTAGCAACACCCAGCGTAGTATTTAAAGAATCACCTATGCTGCTTCTGTGAGGCCATGGCGGTCTTCGCTCCACAAAATGGAATCCCCTTTTAAGGCTCATGCTTAGACCTGTTCGGCAAGCAAAATGTACAAATTTTCAAATGTCGTGTGGATTTTGCCGTGTTTGCCGGACGGAGCTCGAACCAGTATTATGTCATAAATTAGTTTGGTGATCGATCAGCGTGCGACCGAATACTGATCACTATGGTGCGGTTCACTTAGCCACCACTACTTTTGTGCAAACATTTTGCTGGGTTCAAAAATTATCAGACTTCTTATCCCTCTTGCAAAAACGCTCCTTTTGATGAGGGGAACATATCCCCAAGAGGTATTTTTATTTGGATAAAAACTGAGCGACTTTTTTTTTAAACCCTCACCAATTTGGCGCATCCAGGGTCTTGCCTACGATGCTGGACCCTAATATGCCTTTTATGGCACGACTTTCCACTGCGTTAGTCACCTGAAATCCCGCCCAAATCACACATCCTGCATTTAAGTATTTCCTACCGCGCCTATACCCAGTTTCCTAAGCAAAACAACCTCCCGGATATTGTTTTGGGTGATTTACGGCCTTCTAAATTTCAAAATTTTCGCTAGCCAATTTGGCGTCTGCACATAAGTGGTGGTAGTTAGGTGCACGGCTACCGTCGTTGAGCAGGGTCAGGTCTATTTTGCTTCGACGTCTTACAAATTTGGTTCTTTGGGGTCCCAGCTTCTATCGGCAAGTTACGGCAATGCGCACAATATGTCACACATCAACAAAAAAAAAACAAAAAAACATACACCGTTCAAGTGCAATTTCCGCATCACCGTGACCAGGCCTCCTTGTATTTATGATTCGTGGAGTTCCTGTCTATTATTTCACCATCCATTGAGTTGTTTGATAACCTTGATTCCCAGTGAAAACCGACTATGTCAGAATCAGTCAGAATCAGCTCTCGTCGAACTTAGCCAATTCAAAACGCTCACATCGGAGAATTTTGGTTGAGATTTCCTCCAAGTATCTTGGCATAAGCTCGGCCCAGCTGAAGATATGTTTCGGTTTTGCTTGGTAATCATACTGTTCTTGGGCGAAGTGCAGAATCTCTCAGCGCGAGGCGTGCGAATGTTCGCACTTGTTGATTTTCACGGTCAACGAATTTGGGCGACTTCCTCTACTCTGTCATGCGTATACACGGGCCATCTCCATCTACAGCCACTCATGTTCGAATCCAGGACTCTTACCTTCTCATCGTCGACGTTCTCAGTAACATTTTTCTCCAACCGGTTCCAGTTCGTCCCTCTTTCACCTCCATGTAATCTATTCACTGCTTACACCACAACATCCTTCAGACATCTAGTCAGGTAGGACTGTGATGAGTAGAGGCACCCGATCTAGTAGGATGGCTGTTGAGAGGCCAAACAACCTTGGATGCTCCGAACGTACGCTGTTTTTTTTTGTGTGTGGCATATCCTTCGGCTAACCTGACTGTACAGTTCTGCACGGGTGAAATCACGAGCAGAAAACAGGTAGGAAAAAGGTGGACAGGTAGTGCTACCACAGTAAAATTTCTTCCACCCGGCTCTGGTTCGTTCCTTTTGAGCACACATGCAATCCGTTAGTTGCTGACATTCATTTATTCTCTAGATATCCACTCCAGGACTACAAGTCGTCACCAGTCTATGATGCATGGTAGCCCTCGCCCAAATGTATGCTGTATTCCATGTGTAATGTGCCCAGTAACTAACCGATGACGCAGTTATGCAAATACACAGGCAAAACTATGACGGCCGGGTGGCAAAGGGGCGATATATCAATGAGTTCAATAGGTTGAAAGTAGTCACTATCACATAGTGTATCATTTGTATCAGTTTAAATAATTTAAAATCGGTTCGTATCCGCTATTTAATTACCCCAATCTTTGAACCAATACTGCCCGATATAAGCAGATATCAACGTACTCAGTTTCTGCTTGGCATCAACGCACCCCAACCCGAGCAGAAACTGACAGATGCACGCATATTCTCATCTGCTATAGTCTAAAATATCGTCTCTAGTCGGCTTGTATATGCTTCACTGTTTCCGACCGACCTCGACCGACCCGAACATAGTTGATTTTCACTGGGCTTGATTGCCAGAGCCTTCGATCAGCCATCAAAAATAGACCTGACCCTGCTCAACGACGGTACACGGCACCATAGACTCGCGACCAGTCCTTAGGGTGGGGTACGGCCTTTCTTGGGTAAATGCAAACATGAGCACATAACTACCATTTTTAGGTGACGGAGTGCGGAAGGCGAGTAGTATACCCACCCTAAGGACTGGGAGCAACGGTCGCGTTTTAGCAGGGTCTCCAGGTGTGACAAAAACTTAGAAATTTTTTCATTTCATCACTTCAAAAAAATGAAGATTGCTTCATGGTTTTTGAGAGTCAAGCATCAGGGTTACATATTTAGGAGAGCTACATAAATGCACAAGTTTTACGAGTCTTTAAAACCCACTCGAAGTT
Organism: Infundibulicybe gibba; assembly: GCA_015501065.1. Classification (NCBI taxonomy): domain Eukaryota; kingdom Fungi; phylum Basidiomycota; class Agaricomycetes; order Agaricales; family Omphalinaceae; genus Infundibulicybe; species Infundibulicybe gibba. Next base: position 199,117 of record JADNYI010000048.1, on the reverse strand, counting down.
TACAATTGAGATTAATTCGGGGGAGTAGGTAAAAAAAAATGATTGCAAACGCCGGCTGGCAGATATGACAGCGGTGGATGGAACAGTCGGGCGGTAGCGTTGCGTCCGCGTGTGTCTAGTTCGGGCTTAGGGCTAGGGCCATGGTTTCCGATGTGCAGCGGAAGGTGTGCATGTATGTGTAAAACGCGTGCACTCCCAGCAATGAGCTTGAACACTTAACCGCCCATCGAATCATGCGACTCGCGGATTTCGGGTGCAGATTTCAGGCGCAGATTTTGGGCGTTGGGCCGTCAAGGTGTCTGTTCGAGTAAATTCCATGTGAACCCGCCGATGTTTCCGCCCGGCTCCTACAACTGGGCGACGCCCGTTTGCCGACGCAGCCGTGCATGTCCTCTTTAGTGCATTGAATTCTCACCTATGTGTTCTAGCGGCGCGTTTCGCGCAACGCCTTCAATTCTTGGGATAATGGAACTATGAGAACTTGCGGCGCGCGGTATGAGGGTGCTTGTTTCCTATTCGAAAATGATATCCAACAAGTCACGACCTAGAAGAACATATTCAAGGCGATCGGCTCAATAAATTAGACCTACTGATGACAACAGATCCACTATTTTATTTTATAGGATGCTGGACGCTCCAAATCGGAGAGCAGCAAGGAAATCTTGCGGCGTTGCTTTCATCATTTTATTGGGCTCACCCCATTTGGCATTTGAAAAGCCATACAATGTGTTTAGTTGCTCGAGGGCTGGGGAATCGAAATAGGGGAGCAGAGAGGGGTCCTATGGTGGCAAGGGGATTGAGCTCCTGTGTGTCTGGCGGATGAAAAGGTGGAATCACCAACGGTTTCTCACTTGGTATAGACCTATTTGGCATGGTGAAGGGTGCAGAAAATGAGGTCCTGGGTGATTTCGAGGGCAATGAACTGGCTAGGGAGGCTAGTAGACTGTTATGGATGATGTAGAATTCGTGAAATTTCACTAAGTCACACGTGACATGTGTGACCCTGCTACAAAAGTCGACCGTTGCTCCCAGCCGCTTCTCAGCGCAGCGAAGCGGAGTATGAAAGCGGTTGGTCACGAGCCTAACTGATCACTGATAAGATGGACGACCGTCCAGATGGGGACATGCGATATAGCTCCCGCTCCCAGATGTTAATAAATATTATAGATTAAACTCAGGTTAAATCAATGTATAATAGAAGGTTAGGCGGAAGCGCAGCGTCGTAGACAATGCGATGTCGAGTCGGCATTGGTATACACAATGCTTGGGCGGTTGCTTGTTATCAGTGATCGGGATCTGACAGCTACATTCAGATCGTTGGGCGGTCCCAAAAAACGCACACAGGGAAGGCTCTACAGTTGCGGACAGTGAAACCCAACCAATTTAATATCTCAGCAACAAGATTTTTTGGCACCAAACTAATTTCAGATTCGGATTCAGCTCGTCGAAATACGTCAAAAAACACACCTCCGGGGTTTTTCCCACGATGTTTGAGGGTGGCCAAAATTTTTGGTCAAATTTTCGGCAATTTAGCGCTCTCTTGGGGTGATTTTGTTGGGAGAAATCAAGCAAACTTCAAGGCTCACAGCTCCAGGACTCAAAATTCCATCTTTAGAACTCTGTCTACCGGATTGCAGCAGTTATTCAAGTGCGTCCAAGCCCGGACCCTGAACAAACTCCAGTGATATTGCCGCTTACATACACAACTCTTGCCTCAGCGCTCCCCAGCAGCCCCAGAATCTTTTGCCATTGAAAATCACTCCTACTTCAGTACTGCATATATTTATTGCCAAGCATCTGAGAAATATTATTGTAACTTAAAACATTGTATGCAACAACAGGTAGCAAAGGAACCTGAAAGGTAAAACTAAGTTGTCGGTGACTTGTCACTCACAAAGCCTCAGGCCCGGAGTCCTAGCATGGTAAGCAAATCAGTTGTGAGGCTATCCTATATAGGGTGGGGTTCACGTTTGCCACGGTTTGGGGGCCAAGGAGGGCATTTTGGTGACATCAGACCACGTCCATATTTGGTGGGAATTCCCGTATTTGGTAGGACCCTACCACATTCTCTATTAAATTATGGCCTCAACTCTTGATATTTTCTCCTCATTTGAGTAGAATTATGTTCAGCACATCAAAAGCTTTCTATTCCGCATTTTTTTGTATTTTTAGCTATTTTTTAGGGGATGTGGCCAAATTTTTGGGGGGTTGACCGAAAAATATACAAATAATGGAAATCGGCTCGTGCAATTCAACTCAGCTGGTCCTGGAAGTGCCATTTTTGCGGTTTTTAACTATTCTAGCCTCTAGGGGGTTGATCCATCCCCCGTAAATCGGTCAATATATTTGTTGTGTTTTGCTGTCCGCAACTGTATGTAAACTCCGGAGTCCGGGCGGACTCGTAATAATGCCTTGCTGACTCAGCCCTCCAGGTTATTTAACCTCCAACCTTCTTCCATTATTTCTCCAAACTTCCTAAATTCTTCCAAACGGTGGCGTAGTTGAGAGAACCTATCCTATAAATAACTCCTGACACACCTACCTACCACACATGGCTGATACTGATGACTGGCCGTTTTATGAACACGAACTCATTCTTGGTCGCTTCAGCCTCCTCAAGCGCCTGGGCCGCGGCTCACATGGTGCGAAACAAATGTGGTTTGAACGCTAGTGTTGCTAAGTGTTTGATCCCAGCTGCCGTTTTCAAAGCCTTCGATGAGGACGACAAGAAAGAGGTCGCCATCAAGATGGACCGCAGCGACGAGCGCCATATTACGGAATGTGGTGCCTATCATGATCTGCGTGGAATACCTGGAATACCCATTTTTGTTGGATATGGATACGCACTGGAGCATCCATCTCTTGTCATGCAACTATTTGACAAGACTATCGATATGCATGTGTTGGAACACGGTCCCTTGGAATTTACCGAGGTTTCCCGCATGGGAAAGTTGTTGGTGCGTTATACGGCTTCCCACAAGTCCAACTCTCATTGCTCGTTCAGTTAAGGACTTTACAGCGGTGTCACCGGCGACGTATTGTACATCGTGACATAAAACCACAGAACATGGTGCTCGGGACTGATCAAGGGGTTCTCACACCATATATGATTGACTGGGGCTTGGCAAGCACATTCTGGAATCCAATACAGAAGCAGCACCGTAACCCCGGTCAGGCATCACGCGTGGTCGGGACCGATTCCTTTATGAGCATAAGGGCCCAACAAGGACACCGTATGTTTCGCAGAATACTCGCTGTTTGCCGCCTAACGAATATACAGGCCATTCTAGAAGAGATGACTTGGAATCACTTGGGTATGCTCTCCTATGGATGGGCTATGGCTTGTTGCCTTGGTCCCGAAGCCTTGGATTAAAGCAGCATTCTGAGTGCTGTCATTATCACTATATCCAGAGATCGAAATATGAATTAATCTCAGCGCCGCGACCCAACATCCCCATTGCCCTTCATCGTTTTCTCTCGTACAGCTACAGCCTCAGGTAAGGCTCATTGAAATAACAGGCAACATCTCATTAACCTGAGTAACCAGATATCAGGATGATCCGGACTACGATCATCTTTACGATATTCTTGATGGCATGAGCCAAGAGGTTGAGAGGTATCAAGAAGTTTCATAAAATATTCACTATGTTAAATCTATCGCATCTTATATTTACTTATCATCCTGGCAACGATGTTCATGCTTCTCTTATCGAGCGAGGGTTCGACTCAAGTTGCCTCAACACCTCGCTAAAACGACGGGCTCTGTACATCGTAGCCATGGGCAGTACCTTGTCAAGTTAGGTGAAGAGATCCCCATTTGAGTCGGAACCGCGTTCAACTGCCACTCGTCGTTGGCTCCTTGTGGTTTTTTTAAGTCAAGTTCCGAGTTCCGAGTCCAAAATGTATATTTTAGGACTCGGTTATTGTATCGGGAATCGGGATCACCTGTACATCACGTAACCCGGCCCTCATTAGCTCTTGCTTATCCTACCCTGATAAGCAAACTAATTAGCTTGAAATTTTCTAATCTCGTACCCAGCTGTTAGGGATTCGGACAGCACCGGCGGAGATCAAAGTCGGAGGCAAAGAAACCTTAAAAACGTTCGTAGAGGTGCTATCCGCGGGAATTTTCACGATTTTTGCCTCCGACTACAAACTCCGCTTATTGATGTCAGAGCGCTTGATCATTGCTCTATAACGTCGGGAACGAGACTAGAAATTTTCAAAACTCTGTAACTGCCAATAAAGGTTCAAATAGCGTTACACAGCAAAAGATCGTGAAATTCAACCCCAGGAAATTTTGGGTAAAATGTCAGAAACCCCCACGAATCTACCAAATTACCTATCAAACTTCCCCATCCAGAAATTTTATGGTATTTCCTCATTCCTCCAATAATACACATGGAATATGCTGTAGAATACGCCCAAAATATGCCAGCACTTCCCCCGGCGTCAATTATATTAGAATTCAGAATTACCGTTTATCACTCGCACACAAAAGTCAACAATAATTTGTAGCTAGTAGGGATAAATGTCTATTATGTATGTCAAACTGCTATGGGATATCGCAACGGCTTCTTAAATCTCTGGCTACGGAAACCCAAGACGACTGCAGGAATTGGGTGGCGGAATGCTAGTATACTATGGACCACGGCTGCCATTGGCCGGCCCATCGCGCACGTTGTTGTAGAGAATCACAATGCGCTATATAGTGTGAGCCGAACGAATATGAAAATTGAATTGAACAACACACCAAATGAGCGCCACCCACCGCCTGGCATAGGTACCCTTCCCCTGGTAGTAGCCATCGTCGTTCTCCCGCCGCCTGCCCCGCCAACGTCGTCAGTTGAGAAGTGATTCTCCCATCCAGCGGCCTACACACCAGATCAGCTCGAGCGCGGGACCACATCTCCAGCATGCCCCCGGCCCGCAGTCCTGAATCTTTGGAAGAGCTTGCCAGTCTTAATAACAAACTCAATGGGAAGAAGGACAAGCTCTCGAGATGAGCGCGATCCCGGACCTCAAGGAGCAGCTTAGGGAAATCAAAAATGAGATTGAGCGCACGGAGACTTCGCTCACCAGCTCCTTGCTATGCCTCCCGACGACTCCGACACACTGCCTTACATCCCAGCCCAGCGCCCGCACCCCTGCTAGCACCATCGGGCGGCCCTCTCCCATCCAGCGGCCTACACCAGACCAGCTCGAGCGCGGGACCACATCTCCAGCATACCCCTGGCCTACGAGTGCGGGAGTTGGGCGGTGAACGCTGGTACTGTGATTCCTAATCGCACGCGTTGCTGTAGAGGATCGCGGTGCGCTATATACATCTGAAACATGAGCTGAACGAATTTGGGGGTTGGATTGAGTGACGCACGAAATTTCAAATGAGCACTACCCATCATCCCGCGGGTGCCCTTCCCTACCAGCCATCGTTGCCCTCCCGCCGCCTGCCCCGTCAATTTCGCTACTACAATATCGGAAGTGATGCGGTGGTGCCGATGAATTGCCCGGGTGAGACCAATGTGTATACCAGTAGTTGACTATGATGAAACTGGATGTGCCGCGAAAACTGGCGAGCAGTTAGGCCTAGTGACATGTTGATCTCGAAGCTGGGTGAGTACTACTATTCTTGCCACCGGAGACCTGGAAACCTCACCTTTTGCTGCAGCTGCCGTCCGATACGTCCATATATGCGAGGTAGAGCTTTATTTCACATCGAAGAACGGGTGAGTTGTCTGCAAATGCTCGGTCGTTGGAATATGGACCCAGCATGCACGCCGTATGAGGGCAGTCAGACTAGGGGATCTATGTAGAATAGATCATGTGAGTACGCTGAAACACCCAGGGACTGAATAGAGGTATTAGGGAGGGGGTCGGACGGAGAAAGGGTAGTGACCCCACGCCGTTGTTGGGCCTGCCGTCGCAGCTTGTTTCGGGTATCCTGATGGGGCACAACATCCTCTGAAATATGAACATAGGAGTGTACTATCCACGGCTCGTCAGTATAGTTTACGTTTTATGTTGTTGCTGCTGCTCACCCGCCGGTCTCCGGTCAACGCCAGGACTTGATCTCCGCCTTGCCCTCTCTATATTTTCCCTCTGATCCATCACCTGCCCCGCGCTCATGCTCTGCAACTTGACCGCCCGTTCCCCGTCCATCACCATAGGCACATATTCCCAGTATCTCCACTCCTCTGGCCCTTCACAATATTGCATGGTAACACCGCAAGCAGTCGTCGCACGCAATCGAAAAAATTAACGCCCCCCCGACGAAGATGCGCCTCGCATGAGACCCCGAGATCTCCTGCATGAAGGTAGAAGCATCTTGAAGTTGCGCAGGGGTTTCACGAATTGCAGGGGAATATCGGTGCGGCGCTTCGATATATCTTCCTTCTCACCCGCGCAAGCTTAAATCCAAACATGAGCGCAAAAAAAAAGGAGGCGGATTGCTCAATAGAAAATGTCATACCGCAACGCAATGAGAGCATATCCATACCCCTGATGTGACGCCCCATTCGAATCGTCCTGCGTGCTGAGGCAATGGAACAGGTTGAGGCCGAAGCACGGGAGGCGAGAAGAGCGGCGCGGGAGGCAAGGGAATAGGCTGAGACCGAAATGCAGGAGGCAAGGGGTAGGGAAAGAGCGACGCGGGAGGTGTTTTAGAGATGAACCGCCGAGCTAGAACGCAGGTCCAGTGCCATAGCCCCACCGCGCTCTACATCTACATCATGATCCATCCTTCGGCGTGTACTATTTCGTATTCAGTTGTTTTAAATTATCATCTGCGGGCTCTTCATTTAAATTTACCTAAAATCAAAAAATAGCGATCACGCCCGTCGCCAACCGCCCCAACCACACTGCGTACATAGCAACTATGCTGTCCAACAGCGTTGAGCAGGCCGGACTCGCTGGACGGATGAAAGCTCGAGTGGACTTTCTGAGGTTCGGATTTTCTGCTGTCCAGAGGCCTTTGGGATTCCAATTCCGATCTAGCGGTCTACAGCAAAACCCACCTCAAGGCGGTGGGACTGAAGGAATAATTTGCGAATCACTGCAAAATTTGGTGGAACCCATTTTTATTGTCCTATAGGACAGCCTGCCGAGTATGGAGGAAAGTGATGCAGGAGGAGGTTTAGTTTTGGGAAGTTTCTGGTTTGTGAGACTGAGGTATAATATGTTGCGGCTCCATCACAAATCAAAAAAGACCGTGACACAACCACATATTATATCATCAGTCTGGCTACGGGAAACCAAGACTGAGGTCCTCCGAAGTAACAACAAACAGTAATAGTATATCCAAAGTATATCCCAAAGATAATCTGGCGGTGTGATCTGACAATAACGGCGTAAAGAAAATTTCTCGGTTGAAATACTTGTCCAACCAGAATCAGAGCAATATGCAAAGTGCTCGCCTCCTTCGTCAGGTGGATTGGCTTGCCTTATCACCAACACTGACAGTCTGACTCATCCATCTTCGACGGCTACGTGCGCTCAAGACCGACTGTCGGAGCTCTAAAGGTTGGGGGGAAGGCTAAAACCGAGTGTTAGCGCTGGCTGGTACACGAGGACACGAAAAATACGCCGCTCGGGTAGACGGGTTTCGGCCTGGCGGATTCGCTCCGAGCGGTTGAAGGCACCAAGCATTGCAATGATTGCATGTAGCATAGGCGCAAGCCAGATGGAATGAGACTAATAAATTGAAAAAAAAAAAAAAATCTTGAGAAACAAGGACACGACTGGGAGAGGAAAACTGAACGAATAAAACATATACAAGAGTGGGAGGGTGGGCTAAAAACAGAACGATTGTGTGGATAGAAACGAGGAATTCGGCGATAGGACTGGGAATGGTTAGCGTAGGCGAGAACTACACGGCAGACTTCGAACTTCGAACTTTGCCGTTTGATGGATGGATGTTACAGTATAACGTAATATCCCTCTGAGGTGCTTGAAGGGGTACTTCCTGCATGCCCTCCTTGATTCCCTTAGTATGGGGTAAAACTCGGATAATCAAAACAATGGATTGAAAAGATGTGTAAGAAGTCTTGAAACTCCTTGGTGTGAATAGGTCCCGGAGCACGGGTATGAAAAACGCGCACCGCACCATACTCGCACAAAGATTAACCACAGGCGTCCCCCCCATTTGGCCTCGAAACATCATTGCGCACATCAAATGACGCGGCGAACAACATTTCGAGGGTGTAGGGGTTCCGAGACGAGCCATTCCATCCTCAACGCTCTCGAGAGAAATGGGATAATAGGCACTACACATATGTGCGGACCTACATTACAGTAAGGGGGAGTATACTATGAGTGGGCTTGAGGATGTGCGAGCTTGGTGCGAGCATCCCGCCGATGGGGGGGATAAGGGGGCTGCGGGGTGGCATGCGGGCAGACGGCGTGCGTCTGAGTCTTCGTTTGGTTATTTATTTCAGTTGTGTTTGCGAGCTGTTGAGAATCGTGATCATTCGTAGTCCGGCGGGCATTGTTGCTGTAGCTTGCCTGCTGTGTCCCGTGGGCGCGGGCTATCTGTGGATGAAGCTGTGCGGAAGAGGGATGTGAGTTTGGACGGGGGTGCAGTGCAGGCAAGCATTTGCAGATGGCGGTCCTATATAGTGCAAGGGGGCGTATAAAAATTGATCTGGGCCTGTTAGGGAGCGTACGGTGAGCATGAAAGTGGAAGTTTGCCCTGAATATGGGCGTACACCGAGTCACATACCTACACCAGCCATGCAAGAAGTTGTGATCCATCCACGAGCAGCACATCACCCCCGGCAGCCTGCCGTACAGACACTCCGCTGAATCCAGAGCGATTGGCCCACGCAGAGTCGGCATGAAATGGATACACATACTGTAACCATATACCCCGTTTGAAGCGCACTCTGCATCCACACGCTGCCGCGTGAGCGGGGCCCATCCCCTTCTGTGTAATTGAACCTGCTGCGCATATCAGCATTGGTTCCCATGTACCGGGAGCGACATACTATTGATGGCACCTGTTGTGCTCACACATATCGGCGTTCGTGGGGGCGTAGATGGGGTCCCATCGCGTCTGTGTTTCAAGTGGAGAGACTGGGGAAGAGGGGCAGAAGCGGAAAGGAGGATATATGATGAGAGTCGAGACTGCATTGGATGGTTAGTTCAACGAAGGCACTGAGTCCGCCGAAAGGAATGCTGTGACATACCACTCCTCAGGATTCTATGACCCCACGCGCAGTGGGACTTGCAATAAACTAGTTGCGGCTCATCAGTGGAACTCGGACCGGCATCATGCGAACATCGATCAGCAAATGCCAAATATCGAAAATCAAAAATCCTGCTGTGGAGTTCTCGCCAACGTAGAATGGTACCATAATCGATGGTGGGGAGGAAGAGACTCGAGAGAGAACGAGCCAAACAAGCGCACATGCGTCCGCTCGGCTGGACGCTGGTGCCGCGCCGGCTCACCTGGCCGGCACCTTAGCTAATCATTGGCTCTGTTCGGTAAATTTATCGAGTTTAAAATTATGTTTATGGGGACCGGCTAGTCTCGTCCCCATCCGTTGTATAGGCGGAGCGTTCCGGCTGAGATCGAAATCTGAGAGTCAAATTTCTGAACGAGACTCCTATACAACGTCTGGTGCATTTGAGCCGTAAACACTGCGCTCGATGTCACGCCCAACAGTATTGCCTTAGAATCACTTGTATTCCAAAAATTTCTTACCAAAGCGTAGCCCCCAGTTGCTGAAATTCCCTCCCGTAATAAAAATTAGTAAAAATTAGCCCAGTTGAGGTTACTCGGACGGCTGGATTTGGAGAAGACTAGCGTTGCAAAAACTGTACACCTGCGTGAAATTGCCCGACATTACCTCCTAAAAACGAAGTATTCTGTCAAGCGCAATGAAAATAAAATTCCCACATGTTTCATGTGCAGGGCAAGGGAATGCATGACCTCCTCATCTACCATAGCGTGCATCTCGTCGACGCGATATTCTCGTCTCGCAGCTGTGACGACCGTGACAGTGTCACCGAGCGCAGTGTTCTCGACTGAATTGCACCAGATGTTATAGGAGCTCTTCTGCACGAAAATTCAACTCCGCGTTTCAGAGTCCGCCGGGAAGCTCCTAACATCTGGGTACGAGATCAGGGACCGGCAACGCCTGCCAGAAATGTGTACCGGCAAAAGTGGTCACTGCCGTTTTGGGAATTTTGTTCCCACCACCTAGTTTCTGCCTAACTCATAGCGCACAGTAGTGGATGAATACACACCAGATTTTAATATATATGTGGCATATTACATAGATTATCATCCCAGCATGCAAAAGGCCCATATTCAAATTGTAGAGAAATATTTGCCATGATGTGTGCAGCACACCGAATGGATACAACTTGGCAGTATTGGGTTGCCTTTTTAGGCAGTCCCCTCCTCGATAGTGTTCGAAAGTCCGGTCACAAGACCGAAAAAAGACCGTGACTGTGACCGGACCGGACTGAATGAGACTGCGACTGCCAGTCACAGTCTCACTTTATTCTGAGGATGACCAGTCGCAGTCACACTTTATTTTCAGGCCAAAAAAAGACCGGTCCTCAACCGGTTCAGACCGCACAGCCACCGCACAGCCACAAAACACATATAAATAGCATATAATGTGGTAAAAATGTACAAAAATCTCACAATTTGGTGAGAATTCATAGGATTTCACTGTATTACAGACTCTGCACATGAGAATATTTTACCTGAGATGACTAACCACATGAGTTGATGATATAATTGTCACAATGATGGTGTATTTGGTGGGTCTATAGTGTGCTAAAAATAACCAGTCTCAACCAGTTGCAACTGGTTGAGACTGCACAAAAAGACTGGTTACACCAGTCGCAACCAGTCTCAGTCACAGTCTTGATTTATTTTAGGGTCCGTGAGACCGGTCACGGTCTCGGTCACACTATATCAGGGTAAAAAACCGGACCGGACCGGACCTCGAATCACTACTCCTCGAGTTCCCCCCCATTCTTTCCTCGCAGCGTTCCACCACACATGCACTATATGTTGCTCAAACAAGTTATGGGATCTTGGTTTTGAATATATACCATTGGATTCTTCGGAACACAATTTTTATTGATGGCCTGAGGCTTCAGATATTGGTGTAACTGACCTGGTATTGAGACAATGAGCGAGATCTAAGAAATTCTGCACCGAAGACTTTTCTTAAACTGGCATTGCGAATACATTTCGTCTCACAAACTTATTTCCATATGTTGCCTACAATGCTGTAGCGACTCGTACCTCCTCGCACAGCCAGTGGCGGAGTTTAAATTTGGCAGGGATTGCCGGTCCCCAATGTTTATGCTAGTTCAATGGTGATGTCTCATGACGCGCAAGGTAAAGCGACCCCCTCTCGTCAACACTGGAAGCCGCTCATGCGGTGTGTTCGAGATTCTCTTAGGCATCCGCAATCCCTTTGCCTGGCATCTCATGCCGTTCGTCACTCTACTGGGAACTCACGCATTCATCAGCAAGATCACACATGGCTAGGGTGGCCAGAACAGGGTAGGGGTACTAGAGACTGCTGGATAGGATAGCTCTAGCAACATCCCAGAGTTCTAGCACTCATAGTTCTCGAAAATTTCTCTAGCATGGGTTTATTCTTCTAGCTATCCCAAAACTAACACCTTAGCCCGCCCACCGAGTTCGAACATGATACTTTTTTTTATTGTCACATTGAGACCGAACCGATTCTAACTATAATACCATTCAACAAGGCAGAGGTGGGCGGTGAATAAGTGAAATCTCAATGTGAATACAATGTCGGCTCACCCATACCACACTTACCATCCGCGATTGGTCACGTTGGCCCTGCCCCGATCGTCTGCACTAAGATGCTGGTTACCAAGGAGCTCGGCGCTCGCTCAGCAAATGTGCTGTGAGACAGCAGTGTGTCGGGCATCCAATAGCAGAGGAAAGGACTGGAGTCGGATGCCGTTTGGGGGGGCTCTTGGGACGATATTGTGCGAGCTGAGGCCTGGCTGAGGCACCTCGGACCATCCAACGTGTACGACGACGACTGGGATTCGGAGAGCTGACTTAGAAGAAAATTGAAGCTGAACAAGGTTCGGGCGGAATTTGAACAATCACATGACGGACCTCCCGTAAGGTTCCGACGCCACATCAGCAAGCTTCATTCTCCCCGCAACGGTTGCCCCCAAAAAAATTTTCATCAACGCCTCTCTTCTGCTTCGTCCAAGTTCCACACAACAAAACTGGGGGCCGGTTCATGCAAGCATTATAATGGATCACTCGTCATTTATTCATCTATTTTTATCCACATCAGGTATTGGATTCACAAAGCCACTCATCTTCCACCTCATCAACACCGTCGTGAAGTAGCAAGTCCCACCCCGCCAACCACATCAGCTTCTGTTTACACCAAGCCACTCGAAGGCTATCCATACTGTATGTAATCCTTATTCATATGCTCCGCCCTAGTGCATGAGTAACCAAGCGATGGTGCTGTCTCCCCATGAAATATCACAAGCATATCGCTGACCACACCTAGGTGCCTACAAGGTCAAGCAGCACGTTTGCAAGTTCAGTGGACACACATTTGGCAAATGAAAGGGCACAACGGTGGTACGGGCGACCGCTAGGTAGGTATTTCACCCCTCCCTTGTTTAGATCTAGTCTTGATGCCCGCCCGTCCCTCTCCCTCTCCACGCTGCCCTCCCCACTGAACCCAACTCGAACCCTTCATAATTGTCAGGACTTGTCTTTTTCTTTTCTTTTTCCAACTCTTTTTCATCTTATCTAATCTCTTATCTATAGGTTATCTCATCTTATCTCTGTACTTATCTTATCAACATCATGTGACTGCTTATGTAAGCCAAACCGCGGTTTTGCATCATGTAGTACACATGTCGTTTGTACATATTATATTCACGGGCTCTTAGCATTAGTGTATAGTTTCACTGTTTGTATGTTCGTTCCTTAACTTGATTCTCTTTGGTTTCCGCTATACACAGTGGGATCTAAGTCATTCTTCGTTCACTCAACACATTCCTTGCTTGATATCTACTTGAGAGACCGCACATCTTTTGGTGTTTAGCGTGTCCTTACAGAAGAATCAAGTTCCTTTCTGTGCCCTCTCTCATCGCTCAACATTATCGCTTGTCCAACGACACTTCGAAGCGCGTGAAACAACATCACCGCTCAAAGAGTATTAGTTGTTCGGTGTAAGCACATCCCCACCCGTTCATCATTAATCCCCACGACTGCAACAGAAATCAATCGGACAGTTGCGATCTAATTGCTCTGCCTGTGCGATTTTCTTCTGGCAACAACTCTTGCAACGCGGTTGAGATCTAATTTCTCCGCTAGCATTATAAGAGTCTGCAAGTCCCATTCCCCCGTTGCGCTTGGATTGGTTATTGACCAAGGCAACATCCGACACTCTCTCACTGCACGTTTGGCCCACACCTTGCGCAGGATCAGCGTTTAAGGGTTAGCCGCGTGTAACAGTCCGCCTGGTCAGGCTCTCGCGGAACACTCTTGCACCATTTTCCTACTAGAGTTTGTAGTTTGAACGGCCTTGGGCTGCATCACTCGCTCTATCTGTTTGCGTTGAGGTTGTACTCTCGCATCCTATCACTTCCATTACTTGCCCAATATTTCGGGCCTATTCTCCCGTTCCACGACCCCTTCACTTGAAGCTGGTGATCACCGCCGGTCTACTCGATTAAGTTCGGACCCGCGGCCCCCTTCATTTTTCTTTTCCCACCTTCCTTACGAACGCCCGCCTAGAATGTCCACTCCCACCCCTGCCGAAATCCTCATGGCTGCCGGACAACAAGCCGGCCCTTCTCAACCTCCTCGTCCCCAGTACACTAATCCCTGGGAAGAACAAACTACGTACCTGAATGCGAAAATTCAGGAACTCACGAAATCGATGGAGATGATGATGCAAGTCTCCAAGGTACAGAATGAGAAGCTCGATCTACTCTCGGGCCAACTTGCCTCACAATCCGTGCCTCCCGCCCCTCGATTTCAACCTTCCCCCGCATCTCGACCTCTTCCCCCTTCCCCGGTTAATTTGGGTAATCCGGCCCTTAATAATTTCGGATCACATGTTCATATGCCAAAGATGGCTACACCCCCGGCTTTTGATGGCAAAATGGCAAACGCGGAATCTTTCGAAACCGCATGTAAAATTTATATGGCAATGCGTAATCAGGAATTCCCCGACTACACGCATCAGGTTTTCTGGGTGCTTTCGTTATGTCAAACGGGCACAGCGGCTTTATGGCATGACCAAATGGTCAAACATCTCACGGAACGTGGCATCTCCCCAGACAGCACCATGGAAGGTTTCTGGGATCTTTTTAGGAGAACATTCGGAGATCCCGATGTACAAAACACAAAAATATTTAAACTACGGACGATCAATCAAGGAATTAAAACGGCGGACGATCATGTCCATGAATTCGAACGTATCGCCGATGGATCTGGTTATGTTGAGGTAGCCCTGATCCAGGAATTCAAACGGTCACTCAACAAGGCACTACGGGACAAAATATCACTCGGCGAATATCGACCCCAAACCATCGATGATTGGTACGAACACGCTAAACTGGTTGATCGACAATGGAGACAACATCAAAGTGAACAAAAGCTTTACTCCACGGCAACTACGTCAACTGGCAGATTCAATATGTCACAACCGGCTAGACAGCAAACTACGACAACGTCATCATCAACAGTCCCTGCACCACGAAATTATTGGCCACCCCGACAACAAACCCAAGCTCCTGCAAATACGGTACCCGCTACAACAGCTACACGCAACCCGGATGCTATGGATGTTGATCGAGGAACTCGACGCTCGGTCATTTGTTATAAATGTCGTAAACCCGGTCACGTAATGGCAAATTGTCCATCATCACTAAACGTTAGAGGAACGTACACGGAACTTGAAGACTATTTCAAACGCAAGTTCAATATTACCGATTCACGTGGCGGTGATCCCTCCACTCTTACTCACGTTGCCAATTCAACGTCGGGTATTGTAGAAGTTCCCAACACCCCGTCTTTTCCAAACGGTGCGCAGTGAAATCTCCACCTGTAGCGTCAAATAACATGTTTTCTGCTCTTTCGGTCGATAATTTAGAGAATACGTCTTCCAATGTAACCGTATCTCAGGGGGTCTCCCATAAGGAGCTCGGCGGTTCAACACCGTGCTTAATTCCCTTCAATTCATCTATTTCGACACAAAGAACAGAAAACGGAGATAAAAATATTTTAAGTGGTTTTGGTAGTCGGATAGGTGTCCGTCCTGCTAGTCAGGGTCCCGGCACTACGATTATGTCAACCCACCAGGATTCCTTAAATGGAACATCGGTCCGTCCCGGAGCTGGTAACTCCGTGGGTCCCGGCCGTACCGCCTCTGAGCGTCTTGGTACTATTTATAGAGAACGATTATTTATTCGCACCCTGAATCTGGAAAGAGAATTGAAAATGACGGTTAACATATCCACTCTCGATACACATGAGAACGCGTCAGTTCAGGCCTTATTAGATTCAGGAGCCACTGGTTCATTTATCGATCGGAAATACGTCGAACAAATGGGATGGAAAACACAAGAATTAAAATATCCCATTAAAGTTTTTAATGTCGACGGAACCCTTAATCAAGGCGGCCAAATTTCACAAGAAATATATCTTATGATAACGCATAAAGGTCACAAAGAGAAAATGGTATTTGAAGTGACCGACCTTGGCAAAACTCCGATGATTATTGGACACACATGGTTAAAGAAGCACAATCCATCCATAGATTGGGCTACTGGTGCGATTGAATTCTCACGATGTCCCCCGGAATGTAATATCCGAATTCGCGAAATGAAAACACAAAAGAAGCGCAAAGCAATCGCCGATCGATGGAAATATAAAGTCACGATCGAAGAAGTCGATGATGAAGATCATGATCAAGTGATTGGTGGTTTAATAACCGAACAAGAAGGCGCGCTCCTTGATGAAATCAATTTCGATGATATCACCCATGAAATTGTTGAAGAACACTTCATAAATGCAACATCTCATGAACCCGAAGTATTCACAGATGAACCAGGTCTAATGAATAAAATTCCCCGACGATTCCGACGATGGTTAAAGGTGTTCGAAAAGAAAGCATCCGAACGAATGCCTGAGAGAAAACCTTGGGATCACGATATCGAACTCAAACCAGGGTTCGAACCCAAGAAAGCGAAAATCATCAATCTCTCACCTATCGAACAAAAAGAAGTTGACGACTTCTTAACTGATCAACTGGCCAAAGGATATATCTGCGAAAGTAAATCACCACAAACTTCAGCGGTCTTCTTTGTCCCCAAAAAGGATGGAAAGAAACGAATGGTACAGGATTATCGCCAACTTAACGCCTCGACTATTCGTAATAATTATCCTTTACCTATGATCGCGGACCTTATTGATAAAGTGGGAAAGTCAAAATGGTTCACAAAACTCGATCTTCGATGGGGATACAATAACGTTCGTATGAAGGAAGGCAAGGAATGGCTCGTGGCATTCTCAACCCACCGCGGCTCTTTCGAACCACTTGTCATGTATTTCGGGCTCACAAATTCACCCGCTACATTCCAAACCATGATGAACGCCTTACTTCGAGAACTCATTGATGAAGGACACGTGGTAGTGTATATCGACGACATTCTTATCTTCACGGATACCCAAGAAGAGAATGAACGCATTACCGAACGCGTACTTCAAATCCTACTGGACAACGACCTTTTCCTTAAACCAGAAAAATGTCTTTTCAGTCAGAATCAAATCGAGTTTTTGGGTCTCATTCTTGGAGATGGAGAAGTTCGAATGATGGAAGAGAAAACCGATGCGGTCAAGAAATGGCCTGTTCCAAAAACAGTCCGTGACATCCGAAAATTCCTCGGATTTGCAAATTTCTATCGTCGGTTCATTGAAGGTTTCTCAAAACTTGCCACGCCTCTTAACAACTTATTACGAAAAGATTCGAAATTCGAATGGACGGAAAAACAACAATCCGCATTCGACATGCTCAAACATCGCTTTACTTCGAATCCTATATTAGTTACGGCAGACCCTTCAAAACCTCTCCGTGTGGAATCGGACGCTTCGGACTTCGCTACGGGAGGCATTTTATCTATGTTATGTGATGACGGTAAATGGCGTCCTTGTTCATATTATTCCAAATCTCTCTCAGATGTTGAACGTAATTACGATGTACACGATAAGGAAATGTTAGGTATTATACGATGTCTTGAAGCATGGCGACATTATTTAGAAGGTTTCAAACATACTATAGACATTTGGTCGGACCATAGAAACCTTACTTATTTTATGACTAGTAAGAAATTGAACCGTAGACAGGCACGATGGGCTCTTTACTTATCTCGCTTCGATTTTACTTTAATTCACAAAGCAGGATCCTCGATGGGAAAAGCGGATGCACTGTCCAGGAGGACAGATCATAAAGAGGGAGTGGATTCTGATAACGACGATGTTACGCTTCTTAAACCGGAATTCTTTTCGATTAAAGCATTACAACAAGGTCATGTTTTGATCGGAAGCGATGAAGAATCTATTCTCTCCAAAATTAGGAAGTCTAAGGAGTACGATGAATCGGTAGTTAAAGCAATCGAAGAACTCAAACGATCGCCCACCAAACGTCTTCGCTCTGACGAATGGTCTGAAGAACAAAACCTCGTTCTATTCCGTGGAAAAGTCTACGTACCACAGAATACCGATCTTCGACGAGAAATCATTAAACTCCATCATGACTCTGGTGTTGCAGGACATCCTGGCCGTTTCAAAACTCTCGAACTTATTTCTCGTAATTATTGGTGGCCCGGAATGACCAAGTTTGTCAATTCCTATGTCGACGGCTGTGACAAATGCCAAAGATATAAAACATACCCTGCCCCCCCAGTTGGAAAACTTGTATCTATGCCTACTCCGGTTGAACCGTGGAAAGCTATCTCTTGCGACTTTATTACAGGACTTCCGGAAAGTAACGGTTATGATGCTATTGTTGTAGTCGTTGACCGCGCTTCAAAAATGGCTCATTTTATTCCTACCACTTCTCAAACTTCGACGACCGGTCTCGCGAAACTTTATCATCAATATGTATGGAAGCTTCATGGTTTACCAGATTCGATAATCTCGGATCGTGGTCCTCAATTTGCGTCATCTATGATGCGTGAACTGAATTCGCTACTTGGTATTACTACTAATTTATCAACGGCTTATCATCCCCAAATGGACGGTCAAACGGAACGAGTCAATCAGGAAATTGAAGCATATCTACGATTATTTATATCACATCTTCAAAGCGATTGGATCGATTGGATTCCTTCAGCCGAATTTGCTTACAACAACACCACGCATTCATCGACAAAAATATCTCCCTTTTATTATGTCAATGGACGTCACCCACGCATGGGCGTTGAACCAATTCGCCAACCCACAAACGAATCGGCAGCTGAATTCGCCAGTCGAATGAAGAAGATACAAGAAGAAGCTCAGGCAGCCTTAATTAAATCGCGCGACGAAATGAAACGTTTTGCTGATCAACATCGAGGAGAAACAATCCAGTTTAAAGTCGGACAAAAGGTTTGGTTAGAAACCAAGGATCTGGATCTTAAACGACCCTCGAAGAAACTCACAGAACGCCGAATTGGTCCATACGAAATTCTCGAACTAGTAGGAACCAATGCGGTAAAACTCAAATTACCTGCCTCGATCAAAATTCATCCCGTCATCAATGTTTCACGCATTCGTCCTTACACGCCCTCATCCATTCCAAATCAACAACCCGAACCACCTGCGCCAGTACAGATAGACGGAGAATTTGAATATACGGTAGAAGAAATCCTCAACTCTCGTGTCAATGGTAAACGACTTGAATATTGGGTCAAATGGGAAGGATATACCGCTGAACATAACACATGGGAACCAATTTCAAATTTGAAGAACGTGATGGATCTCGTTAACAATTTCCACAAGAAAAATCCATCCGCGCCACGAAAGATTAAACTCGCCGTTACCCAAGATGAATTCCTTTCCATGTTTCAACCATATGAGAATTTCACTGTTCCAGTCGAAAAAAGTTTATTGTTTTCATAGATAGTGATGCGCGCCCTTAGGGGAGTGTTGGCACCTATCTAGCCGATGAAGAAACAGTGCATCTCGTTATTTTCCTCGGAGAGAAAAATCCTAAAGAGGGAGTTATGTCAGGACTTGTCTTTTTCTTTTCTTTTTCCAACTCTTTTTCATCTTATCTAATCTCTTATCTATAGGTTATCTCATCTTATCTCTGTACTTATCTTATCAACATCATGTGACTGCTTATGTAAGCCAAACCGCGGTTTTGCATCATGTAGTACACATGTCGTTTGTACATATTATATTCACGGGCTCTTAGCATTAGTGTATAGTTTCACTGTTTGTATGTTCGTTCCTTAACTTGATTCTCTTTGGTTTCCGCTATACACAGTGGGATCTAAGTCATTCTTCGTTCACTCAACACATTCCTTGCTTGATATCTACTTGAGAGACCGCACATCTTTTGGTGTTTAGCGTGTCCTTACAATAATGCTTCACCATCCCCACCCCCACCACGTTGCGCACACAAAGGATCGATCACCTCTATCATGTCCTTGGCGAAGACGTCCCTACCACCCTCGTCTTCCCCGCCCCTGTATCGGATGCCTCTGACGACAACTCAGAGGTTGTCATTGAGCTCGTACCTACCCCGAGCCCCCCAGAAGCGCACCCTCAGGAAGATTGTGCACGCGCACGACTCGCTCAAGGTCACTCCACCTCCAACCCTGTAAAAACAGAAACCCTAGGTCCGTATCTGTTACGTCCTGCTAACGCAAGTCAATGAGTCGACAGTAAAGACTCAAGGACACTTAGCAAGGTCTGAAGTCTCCTGGGTCAGGAGGCGGTAGAGGGGGAAAGAGATAAACGATTAAACGTAGCGAATACAGGAGTATGTAGCTACGTTTATATACAAGTGAAGTAGTTCAATGACTACGCACTAATGACTAGGTCCGTGAGTATAGTAAGACATATGGGGGATGATGACTGATACAAGAAGCGAGCTGACTGAGCAGCTGAATAAGAACAATGGAGATAACAAAGATAGGACAGAGACCATGCAGTATAGAAGTAGATAAGGTGTGCATGATGTATCATCTGATGATGTAGCGTATGGCGCATGTCAGATGATGATGGAGTGATGGTGGAAGTAATAGAAGTGTCTATGAATGATGCCATCAGTCAGATGTTCCAGTGATGATGATTAGATGGAAGGGATCGTAACAGTATCCCACTTTGACGCCTTCAAAATCAAATGCTAAGTGAACTCCAGTAGCGCACACTGGATCAGGGACTCAATAGCATGAGGTATCATTGCTCTTAATTTAAATCATTCTTCCATTGCTGAATTGACTCACTCTAGCTATTCAAGTTGTATTTCGATGACCGGTGATGATTTCAGCTCTTTCCGAGCCGAGGGTTTTAGTATTATGGGCTATTGTATTAAATAGAATTGCAATGAAAATTTGGATTCGTGGTTTCAAATGACTAGAAAAGTGTATGAAGCAACTAGAATTGAGGCATTATCTACCCCTCCTAGCTAATTAAGTTTTCTAGGTGATGAGCTAAAATCGGGCAAGTTTTTCTGGGGCTAGACGGGTGATCTGGGAAGATGGAATAGCTAGAACCCGCTAGGGCACCTAGCTCTAGCAATTCTAGAGGGATGTGATCTTGCTGATGTACATTGGGTCGGCATTCACAAGCTTCAAGAATATGTCCTCCTTGGTCGAAAGTGCCGGATTTATCCTATTGCTATGAGTAATTCTCCAGTATCCTACCTCCCTTAAGAGTGCTTACATGGGAATAATGTCCAGCAATCAATCCTGAAGTAAAGCTTGAATGGATTCAAAAGCATCGGGCGCCTCAAGATTCACATACAGTCATTTCGGGAATTCTTGTCCGACGTACCGATCGTACCCGAAAAATCCAAAAATAAAAAAATTCAGAAAAATAAAAAAAATTGTCTAGCTTGCTCGAATACATCTATATCACACACTATACCATGGTTTATTAAACAACTAGTGCTGATATGAAGCAGAGAGCACTACAACTACTTGACCAGGGGTGGGATCTGCCCAACATTGCAAAGGTTCTCGGTGTATCACCGAAAAGCATCAATCGCTGGTCCAACAACTACAACGTGCGCGGATGCGTGAATCCTCCATCATTTCCGCGAGGACGGCGATGTATCTTGAATGGAGAAGCAACAAGTTCATCGATATCCAAGAAACACCAGGCTTGTATCTCGACGGGGTCCAGGAATGGCCGCAAGTTCGTTATCATGATTTGGATATCCCAACCACAGCACTGCATGACAATCTTCGCGATTTGGAGCTCACTTGAAAACTCATGAAACGAGCAGCTGCCGAGAGGGATTCGTGCGAATTTGACAGGACTTATGCTGGACACTGTTGTTGGGGCCATCAAGGCCAGATCGTGCCTCTTCACTGCTGAAAGTGCTGGCAACTTGATCTTCAAAGGAATGAATGCTGAGTTCAATGGTAAGGTGTCAAATCTTGCCTCCGGTTTGAGGTTTTATGGTGGTATTTGCGTTGTTTGGTGTTGACTCCACAGTGTTCATCACTATCTGATTCTTCCATATCTTGCTTCATATGTAGAGGTGGTTGGATTCGGTCTTTGCATTTCTCTATCATCTCGGGGATTTTGGGATCCTGATCGAGTCGGGGCGCCTTTCCATTCAAGCAACGACGGCGGGACCGCTTGGATGCTCGTCTTCAAGATTTGGGCCAGGGGATGATGGAAATTTCAGCGAAACATCGTTGGAACCTTCCTCCATGATAAATACGAGTAGAAAGGATGTATATTATAGCGTAGTTGAGCTTGAATATTTTTATTTTTTGGATTTTTCGGGTACGATCGGTACGTCGGACAAGAATTCCCGAAACGACTGGAGAGTGGATTTTAGATGCGGTATGTGAATAATGTTGGGCATCAATGATGGTATTGATATTCGAGTGAATAAGGCAACATCATATGCAACCGCGCAACGCCATGCTCATCAACTCAAAGCGCAAACGCTGGGTAAAGCTAAGATTCGGCGCTCAACAACTGAGCCTACCTTGGGCAGGAATCCAGCTGAGAATCAAATGCGTGGTTTTAATAGATTGGCTACACTGGGTACAGCACATCGCCGGATGGTATCACTTCTTGGCATCGCAAACCCAAACCCAAGACCCCATCTTCAGAGTCCCACATCTACTGCAGAGCCCACCATTCCCCAATCGCTATCACCTGCTGAGGAAGTCGAAAACGAAAAGCAAGCTGTACTACTTGATCACGCTGTTGCGGAGAAAGAACTTTCAAAATATGTCGCTCGAGGCATTGAAAATGGCACCACGCTCATTCATTACTGGAACGTATGTAGTACTACTTAGTGTATATTGCTCTGAAACAATTCCTCACTTTGAATCTTGTGTTTCAGCTTGACGAAAAAGAATTCCCCCTTCTGTTTGCAGTTGCAATGGACGTTCTTCCTGTACAAGCCTCGTCGGTTCCCTGCGAACGTTCATTTTTGTCAAGCAAGGAGACTACAACCATGCGACGATCGTGTCTTGCTCCGAGTACCATGGAAATGCTCCAAGTCTTGAAGTATCTCTATAACAAGAGCGTCTTGACTTTACTACTGACTGTGTGGCCGAAGAGGGAGATTTTACAATAGATTCTGAACCTGAATCAGACTCCGAGTCTGATAGTGGTGGCTAGCAGAAATATTGTAACACTTCGTTGTATTCTAATTCCAAAAGACTTCTGCCAGCCTGAGCGGAGCCACAGTCCACTGAGGTCAGCAGCGAAGCTGAAGCGTGACTTGTGAGAGCGGAACAACGTTGCATAACGTTGCGGAACCGCTAAGAACTTGCACCGTTTGGGATTCGGGTTGATTGACACCAATCCGCACCGCGACAGCACTAATATGGCCGATGCCACCCCCGTAGAGCCGCATTGTCATATCTCGGTCTGAAAATCTAGATGGGTGAATCAGCTTGGCCCAGCGTTTTTTTTCTAGAAAGGATATAA
The DNA here is from genome assembly GCA_015501065.1 of Infundibulicybe gibba. Classification (NCBI taxonomy): domain Eukaryota; kingdom Fungi; phylum Basidiomycota; class Agaricomycetes; order Agaricales; family Omphalinaceae; genus Infundibulicybe; species Infundibulicybe gibba. Next base: position 175,962 of record JADNYI010000048.1, on the reverse strand, counting down.
GCTCGCATGCCCACATAAAAATTAACCAATCATCCAAATCACCAGTCCGCCGTGCAAAGCTTATACTCTGGGTCCAAAGCAGCTCTGTTGTCCGCCCAGTGTGAAATGCGGGAATGAGATGGCAACTGGGATAACCAATGATGGGCCAAGGAAGCCAAGTGCGTACTCGTTGGTATCTACCGCGAAGCCAATCTCAGTCGGCAGGCGTGCCAGGCTGCGTGACCAGGCAATCATGTCAGTATGATGTATCATCTGACTCCCTAGTGCATCCGAGGAGTACAGCCCTGTTGCATCAATAACTCTCGTTGACCGGCAGGGTGATACATCACATAGATATAAATACCAGCACCTTGTTTTTGGGAAATACTACACGTGCCCCAGCACGCGTACTGTGGTGCTGCTCCCGCCTCGCCACCGCGTCTTTATCCCATTATAGACTGATATTGGGAAACTGAATCTTCACGCGCATGACATGAATTCGAATTTCGTAGCGTCCCGGTTTGGCACAGCTACTTTTGGCACTTGGTCTATTAATATATTAATATTGCCGCTTGCAGCCTGTGTCGCCCCAGAATACCTTCCACATAAAGCATATCTATATATTTATGACACTCTGGAATAGTGGCCCCTCGCCTTAGGGCCTACTATGATATATCATTCATATGAAAATGGATCAGACTCGCCCGGCCTCAGCCCCTGGCGACAGCGCGTTCCGCTGGAGCCTGGGTGCCACTGCTGGTGGTTGGTTTTCCGAGAAAACATATCCAAAAAAACATGCCGCACCAAACCATCTGCATAAGAACAGGAGATACTAATAGTTTATATAGTCTGTGCCCTCATAATGAGCTAGCGTGCCGTGCGCATGTCCCATTGAACCTACGAACAAGGGGGAACCATAATTATAAAAATCCACCGGGGTCGATTTATTTTTTTAAGGGTTCGTCGGTGACCCCCTCCCCCCCCTCCTTCCTCAAGCGGTCCGCATTTGGTATGTCAGAATTATGTCAGCTCAGCCTGGGCCGCGGCTTTCCCCCCAACAGTTAATCTCCCTAAGCTCGGGTAAGTAGGTCTTTCCCCCCAGACTCAAATCATCACCCCAAGCTTATCATAACCAACACATTGACTCAGATTTCATCTACGCTCAAGGCGGCCCATCTCACTCAAAAGGATAAACAACGAACAATGGACCACAAACAACGGCGACAAATGGTGGCTAGGGACGTGACGATTGTCGTCAATAGGCGAGCACAACGGGGTTCTCGTGCTTTTGAGCATGATTGACAGGCCTCTCAAGGTGCGTATCCCTTTTTTTCATCACACAAAACCATTCTAACCCCGCTGTTTAGCATAGTGCTGGCGCACCGAATTGGTGTGCCTTGCATCATGAATGATGCCCGGATCGTTAACGATCATGGCCATGAACCCCTCAGGTCGCAAACAGGACCGGCGATGTACGCATGACGGCCACCAGGTCGAAAATAATGCCCCTACTCCATCACCCCACCCAACCCCATTGCGACCACAGTCACGACCATCCCTCCTGCAACCAAGAGACTCGGGCCATCGCTTGTGCTCATAACCGCTTACACTCATACGATCCACCCCTCTCTTCTCGACTCACTCTTACTCAAGCATAGGCCATTAACGACAACCGCAAACGACAAATGAACGGGCCAATGGCGGGTGCGCATGATTTTTGCTGGCCAGTGGATGCCCGCCATTATAATGGTGGCCGCGATAACGAACGAAGGGCGCGTGACACCGCCCCTCCCTCGCAAACAAGGGAGTGTATCATATAGGTTTATTGATGTAAGTTCATATTTACACGTATACTAACTAGGTAGTAGGCAGCCGGGGCCACCTCATCCACCCCCTGCACCCTCGCGGCTTCGCTCGCCGTGTCAATCGACACGTGCCGCAATGTCGCGAGGCAAAATGGGAAGTATACGATGAGGGGCCTGTGGTTAATTTGTGGCTGTCGCCGAGCAACACCATGCAGACCTCCAATCTGACAGTGAGCCGCGGCCCAAGCCCAAAACCGTCGCCATGGCTCAGGCTCCAATTTTCATGAGCCTGAGCCCCCAAAAGCCGAGCCGAGCGGGCACATTACTAAATGGACGACGACATGAAAACATGAATGATAACGACTTGAACGGACTCGGGTGTCAAGCTCACACGCGCAATTGATAGGTTTCGTCCGATCACTCCACCCTCGCAGCAGCAGTGTTTGCCACGTCAAATGACGTGTGCAACAATGTCGCGAGGTTAAATGGGGAGCGAACCGTAGTTTGTGTGGCCACCACGGGTATTTGGGAAAAGCGTGGTAAATCCACGTAGTTTGGTACCCGTACTTGTTGCGGGTACAGTTTTTGTGGGTAGGGGTGTACTGAAAACGACTCAATTTTTTACCATTACAAAATTTTTTTAAGGACTTTCGGGTGACCCCCCCCCCTACATCGGTTGCCGGTTCACAATCCCAGTTCCCCCTTGCCTACAAATTTTCAAAACATATCAGAGTGAAAGTGTCGTGATGGCAGTCCCTGGATACAAGGCCCATACTACCCAAACCAAAGTATAAATTACCCCGCAGTGGCCCTAATTATCACTAGCGCTTTAGATCCCATTTGCGGGTGGTCTCACGTCCACGTCTTGAATGCATCAGGCAGGAGCCCAGCAGTACTAGTGCGCGCCAAAATTCCCCACCGTAGCCCTCAATCCAGCTACTTTAACATTGAAAGGAACTCAAAATCACGCTTTGAATAACTACCCATGGTCCATGCTTGAGGCTTTAGAGACAGGCATGAGCTGCGCAACGGCGACACTGAAAAGCACCGACTCATTTCAAATTGTATTGCCACTGGTACAGTTGAGGAAGCGGAACGACAGGAATAGAATGACAGGGACAAAATTGGCAACAAAAGCCGGATGCAGAAAACAGGAGACTCAGAGGAAAGATAGAACCCACATTTGTAACAATCACTTGCATTTTCCAGCCCTTAGGCAACTTTGTTAATGATTTTTCCTGAAAAGAAATTCATAGAATTCTACGCACTTAGGTGTGGCGTACCCAGCGCACCAGTTTCTTCTGATCTGACTAGGGATTATGACCACTGGCATCCCCAGGCAAATTATTGGCAATCCAAACGATGGGCTGTTTCTGTCCACATCATGAGTGGAGGCGTCATGAGCCAACAAAAATGGGTAATACCAAACGCTTTCCAGGCCGGCTAGAATCCTCGTTTTTCATTTGGGATGCAACCCTTCCACGCTTTCCTAGTGCGATAGAGCCGGACGGTGGTGCCTGGGTTTCGGCATCTAGAGCACTGACATTGTTAGACAGCACCTAGACGGGTGGTCAAAATGCGAAAGGACTGGAAGGGACCAATTACCATAGCTTTCATGGTGTTTTGTAGTGGTATCCAATATCTTGCCAGATCAATGGCGGGTAGGACTGCGGCTTGCCCCTTTCCCTTGAGAAGATGGACAAACGCCGAACCCAGCATAGCGCATCTTCCCATCATCGTCTCTTGTTTGCATATCATCGCAGTTAAGGACCCCCCATGTCTTCAACCTGGGGTGAATGAATAAAAGTAGACAACGTAAGAGGGGAAGCACACCGTTGGTTCAGCCTCCACTGCCTCGACTTGCGGTTCCATCTCAGGATTCCGGCATTGCTTAGCATCGATGACACTATTCTCGACACAAGTAGCACTGTGCTGCTCCTGTATTTCTAGAAGTTGCCTACTTGTCGTTCTCTGCATTGTCAATTGCTTCTCAAAGCCATCAATGAATGCTGTGCGCTGGCTTTTTAAGTCTTCATACTGATCTTTTAAATCGTCGTTCAGCTCGCTGAGTTGAGCTTCTAATTCAATTTTCTGCTGTTGGGTCATCACGAGGTGGTCTTCTAAAGCCCTGAGTTTGCTCTGAATGCAGTCAGTCCGATGTATTATGTGATCTTGAAGGCATTTACCGCAAAGGCAGTTTCTTGTTGGAAGAGTCGTTCCTAAATGTGTATAGAAAAAATGTGATGCAAGATGGCCAGGGGCAAACCTGCAGACGTTCGCTCTCCTCTCTAGCCGAGCAGAGAGCGATGGCTTGAGGATCATCTTGAATGACCTATTTGTTGGCCAATAAGGCTAGCGTCATCTAATGATGGAGAACCCACAGCCAGCCTTAGTTGTGAATTTGATTGGTGCGCACTGGCACCAGGTGAACCATTAGGGCGGTTCCAGCTGGTTGATAAAATGATACCTTACCTTTCATTTAGGCAGTCCATTTCAGAGTCCTCGACCCCGATGGGCTCTAACAGTTCCTGAAGAGCACGTCCCAGTTTCAATCTGGCTGTTTTATATGATATTCTCAGGCTGGAATTGCTTCTTCGGAGAGTAGCATAACTACATGCATTCATTAATGCCCTTTTGTGCAACTACTTGAAGATTGACTCACGCTCGATTTACTTCCACCAACTTGTGTCGAGCCTTAGCCAACTCTTCCATCAATTCTGTATTTCTCGTTCTTTCTTCTCCAGCAGCCATATTAGCCCTCCTGGCTTCATCCTTATAATGGGACAACTCTTTCCCCATGCGGAATATTTCAGCATTTGAGCCTTCTTTCGATTTGGATAGATGTGGGTCTGGCTGCCAGGTGGATGTCAAATCAGCTTACATAGCCAACAAATCTGATATTACTCGAACTTTCCTCATTTTGGGCAGTGAGTTTGGCAGGATTCACAATTCCCTGGCGAGGTGCACAGCGTCGTGGGAAAGCAAACGGTTTGGACCCCCCATCTGGTAGGGTATTCTTGTTGTTAACGGTTTGTGTGAGCATCTCGAAGCTTGTTGCTTCGTCGCTGGGATTGGAGTAGTGTTCCCCAGCGAGGCGTCCACGGGGAGAATCCAGGCTTGAGGGATAGGGTAAATTCATGTAGGACGATGATGGTGTTAAGAGGTGTTGATTTGGAGATCTGCACACAATATGTAGTGGGCTTTGGACAAGGTGGTATGGTGTTGAGTTATGTACCAGGCAAAACCAGTGATGTCGATGATAATAGATATCGCTGATCGGTCACTGGGTGTTGTGTGGCATCAGAATGCCAATGGCATTCAAGGCTAACAGCAACATACACATACTTACTTTTCTCTGCATGCAGCACATATACTATCATTCACGGTGACAACTGAAGATTGATTTTTGTCAAATCCAAATCACCCACTTTCCCCTCCAGTCTTTTTCAGGGTTTTACTACATATCAACCCTAGATTTCATGCATCTTAAAAAGTTTCCATTACGCCCAGGCAGTCAACTTGATCGAGTTTAAAATTATGTTTACGCTAGTTCAATGGCGATGTCTCGTGACGCGCAAGGTAAAGCAACTCCCTCTCGTCAACACTCAGACTGGAAGCCGCTCACGCGGCGTGTTCGAGAGTTCTCTTAGGCATCCGCAAACCGTTTGCCTGGCACGCCATGCCGTTCATCACTCCATTGGGAACTCACGCGTTGAGTCAGTACATTGTCATCATATTGTCCTACCCGCACCTGAGACATTCACCTAGCGGGCTCCGTTGATAAAGAGCATGAAATCCGCCCCCTCTCGGCGGCGGCGCTTTTCCTCATTATCAACTCCCCCTAGGTGAGCAACCGTACTGTCTATCCACTCGGCGGCGCTTTTCCTCAACTCCCCCTAGCTTTACCTCGTTCATTTCGCTCAATACTTGAATATATCTTATATTCCATCCATCCTCCTCGCCCCTATGAGTGGTTCCGAAGATGTCATACGAATGTTTCAACCCTCGAACCCCCTGTATCATGAAGGATCTGCCGAGCAAGGCCAATTGCCCAGCAGTGAACTTGACGCAGAGCGAGAGGAGACAGCCCGAGTTGCGAGAGATGAGGGAAACCGTGATGCGTTCCCGTCCAGTCCCCCTTCAACTCCGAGCTCGCAAGCGTTCAATCTCCCATCCGCGCGAGCTATCAATTGAATTGAAGACCTTGTCGAACAATTCCGAGACGGACAAATCTCGAAGATGCGCGTCCTTTTGTGCATCCTCGAATGCCTCGACACCGAAGGAGACGACGTCGACGGGTCAAAACATCGATGCTATCTCGAGTATGCCCGCACAATTGATCTCATCGAAGAGCAAGAGAAGATTGCGAAACAACAGGGTCGTACCACCGGACCTGGTCTCAGTGGGGACGCCGGCATTAGGGACCGAGAAAACGGGTTGGGATTCGCGGGTGGGACAACCCGCAATGTCAATGAAGGCGCTCCTAGATCCGGTACCAAGCGTAATAGACGAATCCTTCATCATCGCGAGGGGTCAAGTGCCAGTTCTTCTGAGTCCGAATGGGAAGGAAGTTGGGAACGCTCCCAGAGAAAGAGAAAGGGCCGTCACCAGCGTGAACAATCCAGCTCGGAGTCCTCAGCTTCCGAGCCAGAATCTCACGATGCCAAACGCCAGCGCCGTTGTCCAAAACGACCCGGCTTGCTTCCCTCCGAGTCTGAGTCCGAACGGTCAGATGATGAATGATCAGAAGAACGAGTTGCAAGCAACAGAAAACGAGAGGTTGTCGAATCCCGAATGGCCTGGTATAAAAGTGAGCGACGAGCAACTCGAAAATCAAAGGATAATCCAAGTTGCCGAGCCACACGCAAGACACTCGAGTATGTCAGTCGAGACCCGCGAAGAATCCGCTCGTGGATCTTGCGAACCAAAACGGCCCCGGTCTTCCCAGTGTCCGAGCGGGACAACATCCTCAAAGGAAACGCCGTCAATCTCGATGCCGTCTTCTCCTCCTTGCACCACGTTGGCCCTGTTAAGGAGGACCTTGGACGCGTGGGACAGCTTAAATTCACGCTCGGACAGGTTGAACCCGCGAAAAAGATCCGGACCAGTGGAGACTGGTTCGCCGCTTGGACGGTTGCCACCGAAGCGATTGCGTTCGTCTTCCCACATCGCAGACAAGAACTTGTTGAATACGGGCAATATATCTACGGAGAGTTCTCATCCAAAGCTGAATCCGCTCATCACCGGCTCATCCGCTATGACGAGGCCATCCGTCGGGACATTGGAAGTGGGAAGTCTAAACTCCTCCCTGGCCGCTCCGACGTTGATAGACTCTACTCGGCAATCGTCTGTTCGGATGGGATCGAGTATTCTAAAAAAGGTCAACACGAGAGCCCGCAACCCCGCGGAACCTCGTCCTCAGCTAAACCTTCCACGGAAATTTGCCGCTGCTTCAACTCCTTGTCTGGATGTCCAAACTCAAACTCCTCATGCAAATACCGACACGCCTGCGCGTCATGTAAACATTATGGACATGGGAAATCCCGATGCGAAAACAAAGAGATTCATGCTAATGGAATGCGACCTAAGTATTTACGATTTAATCTTTGGAGCACAAATGATTTCCCTCTCATGTCTTCGTCTGATAGGACTGAAATCGCGTCCCCACTTCCACGCCCCCCATTACATGAAATTCAAAACCCAAGCTTTGTTTATTCTTCCTCAGTTCGTCCAGATCTTTTCCGTATCGTTTCTCCCTTGCTCGTTGATCGTTTCCATGCTCTTTTCTTAACACACCCAAATCAAGCCTTTGCTGACTCTATTTGCACGGGACTTCATGAAGGTTTTTGGTCATGGGCCGATACTCGTGTTGGAACATACCCGGACATACTCGATGCATCACTCCCCGTCCCCACCGATCCTGCGGAAAGAAAATTCCTTCAAGATCAACGGGACCATGAGGCCAAGAAAGACCGTTTCTCAGCTGGCTTCAAACATCTCCTACCGGGTATGTATTGTATGCCAATTCACGCAGTGCCCAAACCCGGAACCTCCGATCTCCGTCTTGTGAACAATCAAAGTTTTGGCAGCTTCTCACTCAACTCCATGGTAACTCCCCATGCATCGAATGACTTTTACCCTCTGGACGACATGCGTCACCTCAGTCAAATTCTCCTGGAGCTCCGAGAAAATTCTCCCCCCGGAACCAACATTATTATCTTCAAATCAGATGTGACCGAAGCGTACCGGACAATGCCTGCCCACACCCAGCCTGGCAATTGAAGCAAGTCGTGAAGGTCGAAGGGGAGTATCACGTTGACCGGAACATTTCCTTTGGCGGGCGGCGGTCTGGTGATGTGTTCATTTCAACCCACTCACTTGTTACCTGGGCCGCAAAAAATGTCCGAGGCCTGCCACATCTTGGTACCTACTGTGACGATACATTTGGGCTCGACACCGATAAGCGCATTCCTTGGTATGCCCCTTATCACAAATACATGCCCACGAATCAGGTTACCCTCCTCTCCTTGTGGGATGAAATCGGCATTCCGCATAAGGAGAAAAAACAGGTGTCCGGGCCTCGCCTGACCGTGATCGGAATTGAAGTCGATGCCACCTCCTTCACGCTGTCCATGTCAACTGAAAAGCGTGCGGAATTGGTCGAGGAACTCTATCGCTTCGCTCGCCCTGCGCCCAAACGTCGCGGCTCTAGCTTCCCACTAAAGGCTTGGCAACGCCTTGCAGGTTGGATGAACTGGTCGTTCAATGTCTTTCCGTTACTAAGGCCCTGCCTAAACAATGTTTACACCAAGATCTCAGGCAAAGAAGGTGTCAATCAAAAAGTCTGGGTAAATAACGCAGTACGTGATGACCTCATGTGGGCCGCAAACCACATCCGACAGGATCCGGGAATATTCCTCATCCGCGCCCTTCATTGGGATCCCAATTTGGCCGATTTCACCATCTATTGCAACGCCTGCTTGGACGGTATGGGTTTCTGGTACCCAGCCACAAACAAAGGCTTTGTATCAAATGTTCCGTCAGATCCCCCTTCTGATTGCATCTTTTTCTTTGAAGCCCTTTGCGTTGCGTCCGCCATCGCCCACGTCCATGCTTCCGCACCAACCAACTCACACATTGTGATATCTAAACGCAGTAAACATTTTCAACTCTCTCAAAGCGAAGCTGGCATACAACAACATCCTCAAATCATCGGTGGACCGCCTTATGGAGGGAGACTACCAACTACGCGTTTTACACATCCCTGGACCACTAAATTCTGTTGCGGATGCCCTTTCTCGAGGCCGATTACACAATACAATCGCACAGTCACCAGGACTTGAAATTTCCCATTTTTCACCCCCTCGAGATGCGCTGGGGGCAGGCAACAAATGATCCCACGTACCGTTCGGCCCCGACAGCCTGCCTGTGCTGCCTAGTCTCCCATGAACGGCTAATTCGTGAACGGGCAATCGCTCTTGGCCTGACAACTGACCTTTCAACCTCCAAAAAATACGGTTCAGCCCTGAATTCCTATCTCTCTTTCGTCTACTCGCATAACTTGAACCCAGACCCTACCCCCAACACTCTCAGCCTTTTCACCGTCTACATGTCCCACCACATCAATCCCAAATCAGTCGATGCTTACTTGTCTGGAATCTGCCACCAACTCGAATCCGAATTCCCCAATGTCCGCGCTAACCAGCCCGTTTCTTACCTACCACCTTTGCCCTTTCATCGTCTGGGACGGACAAGCCATTGGAATGAAAATCATCCAGCTGAGGCCATCTAGCTCATCTCAAAACTTAAGCCTCATCTTGTGGGTAAAGCGATTGAAACTGTACCTTATCAACAATCACACAAAGTTCAATACTAACAGATTATTCATATCGATTCTAAAAACATGTATGCCAGGGTGCAGGATAGACATGACTACTGCCAAATTCAGGGAAGTGGTTTATCAAGAGGAGGTGGTAATACTTGATGTGAGGAAGGTGTTTAGCCAAACCTCACGTTCAGATATAGATGGTATCTTTTGATAAAACTTCCCCCTCCCAGGGCTTGGGAATGCGATAAGAGGGTGGAGTGGCAAGGGCACGATTAGTATTAACCATGTCGCACTCGGTATGAACAGGAAGTCCTTTGGTTGGGGCCGGCCCAGATTCGGGTGATGGGTTTATTGTCCAGACAAAGTAGGATTTGTGGCAAACAGAACTACAAACGCTAGGAATTTTGCATGGAACGGCACCATCGCCCCACCGAGTATGAATGCAAATACTGCGATGAGGGAGAACCCCAATGCGAAGGTCTGGAAGCGACCAATTCTAAGCCATCGGAGCGGGAACTTGCGCTTGTTGCGGATCGCGTGCTCATGGAATTGTGGAATTGACAATGGAGGCGGAAGAAGGAGATGACGGGCAGGAGCTGGATATACATGAGATGCTACAACACTTGGAGCTGGGCGACGAAACGCACGAATATTCTGACACTGAATCAAACCCTCCAGAGGGCATTCGTGGCCTTGCCGCCGTATGCGGCAATGATGATGATAGAGACAATCTTCCAACAAGGACTCTGCGGCGTTTCCAAACACTACTCGAGGTTAACGGGTGCCCAGGAGACCGGTTTGGTACCCACTAGTCATTCTCATTGGCAGCCTCGGTGGCCTGGGTTGCGCAGACGGAATATTCACCACCTGTTGGAACTTTCGGATCAGAGGGAAAATATAGAGGGAAAAACGGAGATCAAGTCCTGGCATTGGCCAGAAACCGGTGGGTGAGCGGCAGCAACAACATAAAAGGGAAACTAGATGAACCGTGGACACACTTGTATGTTCATATTTCAGATAGTGCTTGAAGTCAATGGTGCAAGCAGTGGATTTCTGAGCGATGGCCACATTATCGATACAGGTCAACAATATTTTCATCAGGCTCGCAGGAGCCAGTTGTCAGTGAATATTAGACTAGATAAAAAGAGGGCTGGAGTGATAGCTCATGATCTGGTGTGGGGGGGGCAGCAGGATGCTCTTGGAAATACTGCGCTCAGCATGGCGGATATGTGGATTTCTTGGGTTACGAGTATTTGCAATGACGGTGGCTATATACCTGACTCCGACTCACGGTCTTTTCCACACTCTTTTTCTCATATTGAAGGCTAATTCTGACCCAGAATAGCGGGAAGGGACGCAGCAGGGTGTCACTGGCACTGCCGCCACGACATTGTTTTGTGGATGGTTTATCTGAAAGGACTTTTCATTTCAGTGATTTGGATCAAGTTTTTCATGCGCTACAAAGCGAGGAGCTCACCAAGTGGCATTATGGTGCTACACAACAAATCATACAGTTCCAGCATGTGGGTAGAGCACCTATGGTATGAATACGTTCCTTGGCTCTTGGATTGCCATCGGTGAGAACATCCAGACAAAGGCAAACAGCACGAGCTGTGTCGAATGCGGAATTGTTCATGACACGGTAGGAGAGGTGTGGACTGAAACAGGGGAATGTTACCACCCTACGGATAGGCTTAAAGTCAAGAAGCAAGCAGACGAGCCCCTGGACGCACCTGCTGATGAAAACATGTGGATATCAACCACCCCGTCGATAAGCCAGCACACGTACCACACACCATCGCCATGGCCCGAAACATCACAGAGACAAAGTGGCCCGAGACCCATGGAATAATCGCTCACAAGCCTGGCTAAATCGCAGAAAAATAGGGAATCTCTGGGACGTGGAGATAAAAGTTGAGAAAATGAACACACCGCAAAATTTGACAATCACCGCCCTCTGACTATATCTATGTATTGTACATCCTCACATATATGATATGGCATCTTGTCGCTCATGTCCCATGCGCTGCCTGGGGACTTGCTCCGAGCAATATGGCCCCAAGCTGATGATGTATGTGGTGATCTACATGCTGCAGAAGGTGGTGATTGGATGTCTGGGAGCGCGATACAGATGTCTGGGAGCGGGATATGGGCGTCTGGAAGCGGGTGTCTGGATGTGCAAAGTGCGCAATCTCAGATCTCAGGGTCAGGGTCAGGGTCCAAACGTTCAGGCCTGGTTTGGGATCCACAAGTTTGCATTGACGTGTAGCAGTCTGTCGACTCTTCAAGGAACACTCAACAGCTTGGGCTCCATTCCATCCCTCTGTTCCATCCCATTCACCCAAACTCGCCCCGTTCGACGATGGCGATGCTCAAGGGGGCAGACGCCCGCACAACGGGTTCGTATTCCGGATTTTTTTGTCCCCTGCCCCACGTCCACTGGCATCTAGGGAACCTCCTTCAACACCTCCACGCATTTGTTTCATTCTGAAAACAAGCCATGTCTACTCCAACTACATTCCAAGCTATCCTCTGGGTTCAACTTCTCGTCTGATCCCATGCGCCAACTCCAACAGCAAAGACAAATGGGCAGGCGCTACCCCCCTGAGCACTGATGCCCGACGCATTTCGCAACGCCGTACTACAATACAATGGGAGAATTGAGAACAAGGGCGTCACCAGGACCTCACGTCCTCATGATGGGCATAATATGACAACCAACTGGAATACCATGCGCCCGTCGTCTACCCTCTCGCACTTTCCTTCTCTTTCCCTACCCCTCCAGGAACACACAACCCTATCCTACTGGTCCTCTGAGTCCTAGTGCTCACGATTCCACATTTGCCTCGGTCATAAAAATGGGTTTGAATAAAGTTTTGTGATAGCAAATCAGCATTCCACCCCTTCCTTTGAAGCGTGGTCCCCATCAGATTCTTGGTTCCATCAGCCCACACCCCCGCGCGAGCCACTCTGCTCATCTTCGCTGTCGTTTCTGGCTTGCGGCTATCACTGAGACGCTGAAGAATGGAGATTAAAAGTGCACAGCGCCCTGCCTAACCGGTTGCGTCAAGAACCTACATCACCAGCGGGCGCGAAAAAGACGAAACGTGAGGCCGGAGCAAAGGGCAGAGCTGGGAGGAGGAGGGTAAAAGAAGTCAAAAAGGTTCTAATGCTCCTTCACGCTCTTCTCTGTGTGCGTATACTTACAATTATGTTTTGCAGCACTTCAGACGGTTGCGGGATATTCGAATATACTATCACTATTTAATGCTTAGATCCTTCCAGGTTGTTATGTTGATTTGATTAGGATGCCATTGCATGAATAAATTTTTTTGCAAGTCTCCGAGACTTGCCCGCAAAAACAAACCAAACTTGACGGCCATCTCAAGCTGAAGTTCACATCAGTACGTGTGAGGCATATATGTACTTGGCTTTGATCTGACCTGGGAGGTATTCGAGTTCTGCGTCGAGTCTGGTTGAACTTGAGGGTGCTATGCGTGCCACAGAATTCATGTTTTGAGGTTGTAAGAGATCTTTGATCAAGAATTGATTGAGTCTGTCCGACTCTATAATTAGCTGTCGACTATTAGTTTCAAATTAATTCATTTCACTCAATCTACATGGCTGCAGTCTCAGAAAACCCAGGAATACCTAAGGCGGAAAATCATCATTTCTTTTGAACAGGAAAAGATTGAATACGATAGCCCGAAAACAAGCAGAGGAAGCAACTTACACTACTAGGAGGAAAGTGACCAGCCCACCGTGTTGCAGTGTACAAAATTACTGACCCCCGGCGCGGACTAATGAACATATTGCATCCCCTTGTGTTTGACACGCTTGTGTTACAACGGTTCCCACCCCTATCTTTTTCTCCATTGTTCACCGACTCCTTTGTTTGACTATACTTACATTGTTCTCTGATTCTTCATTGTTCTATCGCATGTCCAACACATGCCTCTATTCTTAGATACCTGACTCATCTATGATGTCATAGCTGACTGAGCTTCAACAGCTCTTTTACCTTACATTGTCTTTACTTCCCATTGTACTATATTCTCGCGCCCCAAGGTCCCTAGTATATAAACCCTAGATACATTGTCATTGTTCTCTATCTTGACCTAGGCAATACTACACCCTTTACCTCTGAACCTTGATCACTGAATCCTTGATACCCAAGTCAAAAGCCTGACTTGGAGTGACTATAGTCTTGTTGGTGTTGACCCAAGACTCTGACTTGACGTCTTCGACGATACTCGACGCTTGAACCTTGGTAAAGGCTATCCGCCTTAACAGCTTGTGGGTGTTCAGATATGCTTACCCATTTTCGAACGGAGTTACTGTACCAGGTTGCTGATAATTTCAGCCCAAATTGTCCGAACCGATTGAATACAAGCAGCTCAGCCATGTGATCAAACCTATCCCCTCACCACCCCAACCGTCATTTCTACTGTGTGCACGCCTGAGCCTGAGCCCGTTTTTGAAGCAGGCCCTTCGAGAGCACCAACATACCCATCGCGTCAGCTTTAGCACATTACCGTCACATAAATTGTCCTTCACATGGAGCCTAAGCATCATTGTGAGGTCCTTTGATGTGCTGGGGCCGCTGGTACCACTTCCATACATAGTGATTCGAGGTCCGGTCCGGTCCGGTTTTTTACCCTGATATAGTGTGACCGAGACCGTGACTGGTCTCACGGACCCTAAAATAAATCAAGACTGTGACTGAGACTGGTTGCGACTGGTGTAACCGGTCTTTTTATGCAGTCTCAACCAGTTGCAACTGGTTGAGACTGGTTATTTTTAGCACACTATAGACCCACCAAATACACCATCATTGTGACGATTATATCATCAACTCATGTGGTTAGTCATCTCAGGTAAAATATTCTCATGTGCAGAGTCTGTAATACAGTGAAATCCTATGAATTCTCACCAAATTGTGAGATTTTTGTACATTTTTACCACATTATATGCTATTTATATGTGTTTTGTGGCTGTGCGGTGGCTGTGCGGTCTGAACCGGTTGAGGACCGGTCTAAGACCGATTTTTTTGGCCTGAAAATAAAGTGTGACTGCGACTGGTCATCCTCAGAATAAAGTGAGACTGTGACTGGCGGTCGCAGTCTCATTCGGTCCGGTCCGGTCACAGTCACGGTCTTTTTTCGGTCTTGTGACCGGACTTTCGAACACTACATTGAGCTCAGGAAAAATAAGGGACCCCTAAACTAGGGCATGCCACGAGTGCACTCGCGGATCGACCCGGATCCGTGGGAACAAAAACCCGCGGGTCCGGATCCCCGCGACTTGTGTACTCACCACCACAGATCACTGCAAGTTCAAAACTCACAGAAAGACTCGGATCCGTGAGTCACATACTCATGAGTATGTGACAAGGGGGTGGGTCAGAAAACACAGTGAGACGAGTCAAACAAGACCAAACAAGACTCGTGGGTACCCGCAGCAGGGACTCGGATCCACAAGTAAAATGACTTGTGAGTGTGTTAACTCATAAGTTGGGAACTCATGGGTCATGAATACCCACAGGTTTCCCACGGATCAACCCGTGGGTACCTATGAGTGACCCGCACTCGTGGCATGCCCTACCCTAAACAGTGCGGTTCCTCATGGCTCATCTTTGCCCAGGTGGCGCCCCCAACTTGCGGCGCCCATTGAGTCGTGAACAATCAGGTTAGCTCAGGTATTGGATTGCCTGGAAGTATACATACAGCTCCCGGTTGTCTCACAATTACCTTGGACTAGTAGCTCTGTGGAGCTACGATCGGTACCTAATCAAGAACATTTGGAACCCAATGCGGTATGTAGTATATGTATGAGTCCTTGGATTGGTCTAATTGTTCTTGGTTGCAAACGGGAATATAGTCTACCCATGTTTCGTTTCGATGTAGGGTTTTTCCTTCACCTTAAATTTAGTTTACACCGCAACGACATTTTTTTCTAACTCATTCCTGCCCCCCCACCTTGATGTCCCACCGTCAAAAAGGGAAATGTCGCTTCGCTTTGCCCAACGACGACTCTACCAACAATGCGCCTACCCCACCGCCAACACGTAGGATCCCATTGACTCAGTTTCAAACACTGCCCAGTGGAAACTTTGGTGTCAGCTCATCAGTTTGTCAAGTGCCGTTGTCGCCACCCCGCGCGCCACTGAATTCCCCAACAATTCTACATGACAATTTGGAAGACGAGAGCGAGGATCCACCAGACCAATCAAGCGGGGTTGATACTCCATGGGTTGACCCGGCGTATATTCACCACCTCGAGTCAACAGCCACTGGTCTTCCTCAGCGGAAGAGGGACACTGTCAGTAATTTCCTTTTGTTAAACGCGCAGCATCACGGCTAATAGATGGCTTTTACAGGATAACCCATTAATGTTCTGGTTGCCTGATCGGGATCGTTACATTGCTGAAGATTTATGGTGGGAGGGCCGTGGCGATTACTCGACAAGCTTTTGTAGCCATTGTGGGGGCCAATGCCTTGAATGTTACCGGTGTACAGATTGTGATGGAGGGCGCCTTTTGTGTCGCTCATGCATCAAAGAGGTTCACATATGCAATGCGTTACATAGGATTTCGGTTCGTCTGCTAATAACTATTGATTCTACCACTCAAATACTAAAGAGTCACTGAAGGTGTGGAACGGACAATACTTCACAGAAACCAGCCTCAAATCAATTGGACTTCGTATTCAGCTTGGGCATCGCACAGGTGAACAGTGTCTATTGCCACAGCCCGCGTTTGCCGACGGGTTTGTCATCATTGACATCAATGGTGTTCATGAAGTCGCTCTTGATTTCTGCAATTGCCAGACCTCGCAGCTACATTTTATCCAGCTCCTACGCTATCGGTGGCTTCCCGCAACCGTCTCTCATCCAAGGACGGCGTGTACATTTCGCGCTCTCAAACATTTCCAGCTCCTATCCTTTGAATCCAAAATATCTGGCTTCGAATTCTATCACACCCTTACCCGGCTCTCAGAGAACACTGGAATTACCCCTCCCAAGGCAAGTACAGCCCATTCCCGCTGTTTATTTATCTCAGCCATAATAGGATCGATATCGTTCATTCATGGTCATGATTCGGATATACCGGCACATAAAAATGCTCAAGCGCTCGGGAAAGGGACACGATGCTGGTGGAGCTGCTGCAACTAAGCCCGGAGAATGCGCTGTAAAGTGCCCTGCATGCCCGCAGCCGCAAATGAACTTACCACCAGGCTGGGAGCATACAGAGAACTCTAAACAGTAAGCCATTTATATATATTTATTGCCTCCATAATCTCATGTAGTCCAGTCACTTGTACCGCCTCTTTCTAGGGATTGATGCTAATTTCCGCCTCAAGTGGAAGAATGTTTCAAGCGACGAGGCGGATCCTGGCTTGTCTAATGGATGGGCATACTTTGTTGGCAAGACAGACTTCAAGGAATTCTTGAGAGATTACGGGGATAAAACTGTGCAGGCGGTATGTCAAAAATTTATTATATGGGCTACCTTAACTAACATGTCTGAATCAGCGAAGTACTTGTTCGAACCATAGCGCCGTCAACGCAGATCGATCCGGAAAAGGGCTTGCTGCCACCAGCGTAGGCACCGTAGATTGTGCGAGGCATGATTTGAAGCTTCCGACTTCAGTCGGAAGCCTTCAAAAGGGGGAACGGTGTGTCCCTTCCACTGGCTCTATTCGCTTTGATACTCATTGATATTGGCCTACTAGGTATGTTAATATGGACTATTTCTTTTTTTCCAGTATTTGCAACACCCCGCTCATGGATATTGTTGTGTCCTACGACATCGCATGCCAATGGAGCATCAACCTTTGGGCTCACATGGCGACATATCCATGCCGTCTTCACACCAATGCTGATGGAAACAAGTCGTTCTATTTTCTTGTTCCTAAATTCCACCTCCCCGCCCATGTCATCGCATGCCAATCGACCTACTCCTTCAATTTCAACCGTCATGTTGGCCGAACTGATGGTGAAGCCCCTGAGCGGGGCTGGGCACACAACAATCCCATCGCTTCAAGTGTTAAAGAGATGGGCCCAGGTTCCCGCCACGACACAATGGATGACCATTTCGGAGATTGGAATTGGAGGAAGACGACATTAATGGGTGAGTGGCTCACCCCATATGCTTTATATTTATTAGACTTCTTTTGGATAGGTATGTCTCTCCTCCGAAAGATGAAGGTAGCGGTCGAGGAGCGTAATGATCGCAGGTTTTTGCACAACCAATTCGAGGCCGGCCTTCCTCAAGGTCGCGTGGATAAATGGAGACTCGAATTAGATGCATGGGAACTGGACCACAGCTGCAGGAACCCATACCGGCCACGCTTCAAGTGTATGTTTGTTTCCTGACATGTACTCATAATTTATACTCAACAATTTCCTTCCCTCGCTGGTATGCGTGCCCAGGGCTCACCCAAGATGCTGTACAACGAAGACTAGCCATTGAAGAGGCAGAAGACATGGCCAATGAAATGGCATATGTCTTGCATACAGAAGTTTCTGCAAGCTCGCTTATATCGATGGGTTTAGATCTCGAAGAGCAGCAGTAGGTAGACTAAATATATTACTATCTTCTAAGCTAATGGCACTTGTGGTTACAGGCGCAGTTTAGGCAATGCCGATGCGGGGCTCGGACAGCATGCAACCGAGGACCAGAAAGGTCAGCTACAAATACACACCAACATTCTCCGTCGAAGGATCCTCACATGGATTGACATTCAACATTTGTATATGCCGGGTCTATGTATCGTCTGTGCCTCAGACTCAGCCGTTACACTGCTATCCAAGGCCCATCATTCTCGGGTCGAGAAGATTCCATTGTATCTTCCATCAGCCACCCCGCAGAAGTCAGGATGTGATTCTCGTCTCCATAGGCTCGAGTGGGAACTCCGCTGTGCACAAGCAAATGATGCACTTGACGAGCTCAGGGATTCACTGTGGCTACGATCCTATCTATATATAGACAAGGACCGCTTTCAGCGGGGCCAGCGTTCCAATACACGATCGCGTTCAATCATCCAATGTGTTAAAAGAAAAGTTGACATTGCATCCAAGACATACACCACTGCGTGAGCTGCCCTCTTGAAGCTCGCACCGATCCTTGACGAAGCCAATGTTTGTCACACTTTCCCCCAGCTGCTCGATCAAGATATTCGTGGGCTATCGGAGGCGGATGACTCAACCAGGGCTGGGGGTCGGGTGTTGGAGGGGCGACGAACCCTCTCCTGGATATGGATGCACCTGGGTGATGATGCGCAGGTGAATGACAAAGGTTTTCATGATGGTAAGCAATTTTATCTGACCACTCACGAACTACAACGCTCATCCCTTGCACGCTAGCCCTTCGTATTGAATGGTGCAAGAGCAAGGCACGTGCGGATCGCTGGTCTGAAGAGGTGGAACTGCTGGGGGAAGAGATGTGGCGTGTGTGTGCGTTTTTTGAGAGTCGGGCCGCTGAGTGGGAACACCGGTCTGAGTATGCGAGTTCTGTGCCTAATCCTCTGGGGATAATATTGCCACCAGAGCCTGCATTTGCTGAGGGCCGTATCGTGTACGCTACTAATCAGGCGGGGCAATTTCGGGCAATGCGTGAACATTGCCAGGCGCTGTGGAGATTTGTTGATGGATACACCCAAAACGAGAACCGCGTGCTAATTCCCCCAGAACTACTAGTGGAGAGTTCTGATGGGATATAGCTCCCAATTACACATTTGTATATCATATCACATAATACTATACACCATCCCTGCCGTTCCCAAGAGAATATGATGTGGGGGTAAAATGTTGGCTTACGGCACGTGCTCGGAGCCGGTGGCCGCGGCCCGCGGTGGCCCAATGAACTCGCGCCGCGCGCACTGGCAGGCCGGCAACTGACAGCCACCTGGGGCTAGAAGTAGTGAACAGCACGGGTTTGGAAAACCGCAGGGATAACAGTGCGGGTGCGGGTGCGATCCGATGCGGGTTGACATCCTGGGACCCGCAGCAAACACCGCACCCGCCCCCGATCATCGCGGGTTTAAGGGTCCTCAATTTACTGCTTGTGCACCGACCTCGGGGTCGAATTCCGCACCAAATCGGACCGTTGAGGGGTCGATCGGACACTCCTAAGGGTCCCTAATAAGGTCCAAGTTAGACGATAGGGCTACCTGTCCCCGATCTTGAGTTATAGACCGCGCGTTCCAGGGGGTATGAGGAGCACATGTCATTGCAGGGCGAGTTCTGCACCAAATCGGGTCAATGAGGGGCCGATCTAACGTTAATTGAGTCCCTGAACACTATGCGCATGACGCGGGAGGGATCGGGATCTCCGATCCTCCGATATATATGGAAAACTCGCAAAACCCGCGATTACTCGCAACCCGTGGCCTATCTGGGCAAGAACCCGCGCGCTATCGGACCCGTGGGTGCGGGTACGGGTTTTTCCCGATGCGGGTGCGGGTCCCGTGGGAAAACCCGCGATGTACCCGTGCCATTCCCTAGCTAGAAGAGTATGTGGTCCATGCAACGCATGGTAACACGAGCTGGCAATGTACATGGGCCAGACGTCGCCCAAAGCCGCAGTGGGGAGGAGCAGGCGCACCACAGTTGGAGCTCGAATGGAGAACCAGCGCGGAGGAGCGGATGCACCACCAGAGAGAACCAGGCTGTGCATAAACCAATAGCGAGGAAGAGCGGGTCAGCAGACGAGCCGACAATGGGTGCGCACGGACCACACGCCAAGCCGACAGCGTGTCAAGGTGGGAGGCGAGAGGAGCGGGTGGCGGGGAGGAACGGCGGGAGGCAAGGAGGAACGGCGGGAGGCAAGGAGGAACGGCGGGAGGCGGGAGGAGCGGGTGGCGGGGAGGAATGGCGGGAGGTGAGGAGGAACGGCGGGAGGCGGGGAGGGGCCCAGGATACGCCCAGGCCGATGACAGGGAGGGGCGGCCGATATTACGCACGGGCCGATGCTAAATTTAGAGGAGCAAACCAAATTAGAAATGTTTTGTTGAGATATCACCTGATCAGATTGCGCCATATCACACCATTATGCCATCATCATTTACCATTATGATTAACTCAGTCTCACGATACATATACAGTAGCTACATAGCCACTGTTATGTAGTATATATATCATGTATCCCTGTAGAGTAGTTCTCTACTGGAATACAATAGTATCTACCTGGTTAACTACCACAGTGTCAGGGTCACCTAACCCTGCTATCTGATTGATCTCTGATCTGTAGACCTGCATTCCAGCATCGGTACTCCAATTATCCGACATGTTTTGCAAACAAACGGCGGGAGCACGCGCCAACAGGGTGCATAACCCAAGTCTCAGGAACACCTCCATCCCAGATGGGTAGCGTTTTGTAAAACGCCAAGTATATTTGCAAGCTCGGGTATATTTGCAAACTTGTTTTGCAAAAATTCTCGTTTGCAACCTTTTGCAACATTTGCAAAAGACCCTGTACCTGTGATTAGAAAGATATTTGCATCAATGGTTCTGCTGTTACTAGAGCAATGTTTGCAAACTCCTGCCAGCTACAGGTGGCAAGGTAACTTTGTAGTCACCTGCTGGTCCCCTGTAGATATTATAGCTTTGTGCTAACGCTACAGCCGTGCCCGTAAATATTGCATGTGGAGCACCGGAGATAAGAGCTCCACCAATGCAGCATTGCCAAAATTGGAGCAATGCGGGTGTCATGAACCTCCTGTCTGACATACCCGACACCCGCCCGTTCCCCGAGACTCCCGATGCATCCCGAAACCCACAGCCTTCAAGTTCTCCTTTCGTTTCTCCTGTTCCAAGTCCCTATGTTGAGTCTATAAAGCCTCTCGTAATTTACTTGTTTCCTTTGTAGATTCAACACAGTGCCATATTAACTCATTCTCTGCTCAATCTCAGTATCTTCGACATCTCTCGTGTTTGCTCATCTTCTCGCTCTCAAACTCTCGACGCATTGTCTTGACGCTCATCGTTTGTCTCTGTTTCTTTCTATTCATGAGTTCTTACAGCGGGGCCGCACCATAGTGTAAGAACTCATGAACGGAAAGAAACAAAGACAAACGGATAAGCGTCTCGACAATGCGTCGAGAGTTTGAGGGCGAAGAGATGAGCGAACACGAGAATGATCAAGAGACTGAGATTGAGCAGAAGACGAGTAATTACACTGTGTTGAATCTATGAAGAAAAACAAGTAAAATACTAGAGACTTTATAGACTCAACATAGGGACCTAGGAAAGGAGAAAACGAGAGGAGACTCGAGGGCTGTGTGTCTCAGGATGCGTCGGGAGTCTCGGAGAGTGGGCGGGTGTCGGTTATGTCAGACAGGAGGTTCATGACATCACCCCCTCTTTAAGATCGAATCCGCGTAGTCTTTTGAAGGCAGAGCACGTGCGATTCGGCCTGAGCGCGTGGTTGTTTGACGAGGCGGTTGGTAATCCCTTTGCCAAGGGCCAGGAGTGGGTGACGAGGAACGGGGTGGATCGTAATGAGGACTAGAGGGTTCGGGGGGTTCGGATAATGAAGTTACAGGTGACTGAGCTGGGGGAGAGTCGAAGGCGAATCTGGGAGGATGAGGACGGGACGAATTTCTTCTATGGAACCGGTCGAGAATTTCGTAGAGTCCTGTGTTGATTTCCGAGAATGGAATCCAAGAGTTTTCGGAGTTGGGCGAATCTTTCCAATGAACAAAGTAGTCGTACCGTCGTCCTACTTTCCTACAATTGATGATAGTCGATATTTCGTGTGGTTGATCAGGGACAATATTGACTTGGGGTGCAGTCGAAGTTTGGATGCGGTCCGGAATGAGTGAGGGCGGAGTATAGGGTTCGAGGAGCGAAACGTTGAAGACAGGGTGGAGACGGGATAAAGACTTGGGTAATTTGAGTAAATACGCACTGGAGCCACATTTATCAAGGATTTCGAAGGGGCCGAGACGTCGGTAATCAAGTTTATTGGAGGGTCGAGTAGTCTTGATGTTTCGACGGAGGAGCCAAATGAGATCTCCAATAGCAAATTCGGGGGCTGGGGAATGATGCTGATTATAGTACTTGGCCATATAATTGTTGGAGTGCGAGAGTTCGGCCTTGAGTTCTTCATGAATGATGTCGAGGTGTTCTGCAAGTTCGGTGGCTGCGGGATTGGTGGTATGTTCTGTGAGTCGGATTTCAAAGTCAGGGTGGTATCCAACATCAGTATTCCTACACAAAACTTATATTGACTTATATAAGGTAAATAAGGTAAATAAGTGCGAAAAGCCACAAGACACACAAACTTATATCAGGCGTGTCCCTTTCTGGAAAAAGGTCAGGCAAACTTATTCCAGTCTTGTACAAGACCAGCCCACTGATATCAGGCATGTCCCTTTCTTGAAAAAGGTCAGGCAATCTTTTCCAAGTCTTGTGCAAGACCAACCATCTTATTCCAGTCATGTCCCTTTCTTGTACAAGCTCAATTTCATATTATAATTGCACTTATAACATCTTAATTTGAGCTTACTGCAGTCTTAAATCATGAGTTTCAAATGGGGTATATTGGCAGTACTACATAGGTAATAATCTATTACTAGCTGCACCTGGCAGAACGCACGCGGCGTATGCTAGCAACTGGCACTGTGGGTGAGGTGATTGACTTACTATTCGCCTATGCCGCGCTGTCGTCCAGTCGACCCCTCTACGCCGCGCACTCACCATGTCAACATGCCTGGACGCCGCGGCCGCCCTGTCATCCGACGTCTATGAACCTAGCCCGTCCATCGTCACTCCACTCCGTCGTATCGCCCGTATTGCGCTCACGTCGTTGCCCCTATGTGTAAGTGCTTACTGTGTCCACCTGGGCGCCACACGGGGCCCTATTTGCGACATCCTTGGCGTCACGCGCGGCATCCTTCGGTTATGAAGACGTGAGGTGGCTGCAGGAAAGCGTTAGGCTAGGGCAAATGAAGCGGGGGAATGGGCTTACCGACTATAGGTGTGGGCACAGGCGTGCATTATGCCGTGTGGGGTGCGCCAGGGCTCAAGGTCGTTGGCGGGTGTGTAGGGGAGTACGCCCAGTCATCGGCTGCAGGGCCAACGATGTGAATGGGTGATAATAAAAGAGTGAGCAAGGACTCACCATGGTCCGTGGCGTCCGCAGGTGTAAGCGCTGCAGGCAATCCTGACCGCCCATTACCGTTGTGGACTGCCTATCATCGGCCGCGAATTGGTGTGCGCCAGGGCTCGAAGTCGTCGGCTCGAAGTTGTCTGGCGGTGTGCGGGCAATGGGTCATCAGCGGCAGGGCGACGGCCCTACTAGTACCAATGCAGCTGTGGGCTGTGATGGGCTTTGAGTGACGATGAAAAAAAGTGAGCACGTACGTGGTTCACAAGGTGTCAGCGTCGGTGAGCGGCTGCTCAACAAATGAGGGGGTGCATAAACGGAAGCACAATGAAAAACATGAGTGACGTGGCTGGTATTCAAGCGGAGTTTGAACGAACTTGAGGAGATTTTCGTTCAAACAGCCACCAATGCTCCCGCCACTGTCGGCTCACTAACCTCGCTGCCGCCTCCGGATAACGATCCCCCGGGTGCCAGGAGTCCTATTCGCGCACAGTAAGTTCCTTTTCTGTCACCACCCAACGGCTCACTGACAGAAATGGGAGCTAGGACGTGTCCCCAATACCCACGGATGACGGCCCTCACAGCGAGATAACGTGCCCACGTACGACAGGATGGCACACCTCCACAAAACGCGACAGTGCACCCGCACACAACGAGATGGCGCACCTACACATAATAGGACAGCACGCCCGACGCGACAAGCTGGCAACACCATGGTGCGTCTGCACTTGCACACGACAAACACCCGTGCTCATGTACAGTGGTGAGTCCACTCATATGCACGGTTGGTATCAGCGCTGGTTGATTGAGTACAGGGTACGCGCGCATACTGGTCGCACTCAATGAGGAGGCGACGCGACAGGTACGCGCCACTGATATTAGGGGGCTTACTAGCTGGGCGACACCTCCGCGCACCGGTTGTAAGCACGCGCGCGGTGTATTAGTACAATAATCATGTAGCATACTATCAATACATTCAATATATATATATGTATTCATTAAACCTGATCACTCTAAGATTGAAATAAGTGCAATTGTAATATGAAACTGACTTGTACAAGAAAGGGACATGGCTGGAATAAGTTAGCTGGTCTTATACAAGACTAGAAAAAGTTTGCCTGACTTTTTCCAGAAAGGGACATGCCTGATATAAGTTTGCATGTCTTGTGCCTTATATATTGACTTGTGACTTATATTAATCTTGTACAAGATACATTAAACTTGTACAAGGTAAATAAGTCCCAAGACAAAGATAAGTTGAATAAGGTCCCATAAGATTTGTGTGATTTTACTGATGAAGGTTGGCGAAGAATGGAGATTGATTGATCGAAGCGCTGGTGGAATTGTTGAAGGCGAATTCAGCGAGCGCTAGGTAATCAACCCAATCATCTTGTTGATATGCATCAGCAATATCACATACATCTTATTTGGTCTTATGCAAGGATACAAGACTAAATAAGCTGTCTTGATTAAGCAATGTACCTCTTAAATAAGAGCTGTTAAGACAAGTAAGATAGCAGTCTTGATTAAGCAATGTACCTCTTAAATAAGACAGGCAAGACAGCTATCTTGGCTAACACTGCTGGCACTGGGTTATTTTTCAGGGAGAAAAATGGGTGGGAAAAAATGTTTCATATCTTTATCAGGGTTTTTCTTGTAAACAAATGCAACATATTTAATTCAGAAAAATACTTGAAAAACAAAGACTTTTTCCAAAGTGTTTGGGGCTGAAAAACTTGATAAAATACCATATGTTTTTCTTCAAGAGACTTGGAATAAAAATATCTTATTTTTCCCTTATTTTTCTATAAGAAATGTGTTTGGTTTACTGGTCTGTTTTTCTTGGGGAAAAATCCATTAAGGGTTTTTTCCCTTTGTCTCCCATGAGTTTTTATTTGAGAAAAACCATTCATCAAGAAAAATGAATCAATAAACCAATGATTTTTCTCACAAAGATACAAATGCAAAATAGAGTATTTTTATTCCAGGTCTCTTGAAGAAAAACATATGGTATTTTATCAAGTTTTTCAGCCCCAAACACTTGGGAAAAAGTCTTTGTTTTTCAAGTATTTTTCTGAGTTGAATATGTTGCATTTGTTTACAAGAAAAACCCTGGTGAAGATATGAAACATTTTTTCCCACCCATTTTTCTCCCCGAAAAATAACCCAGCGCCAGCAGTGTAAGCCATGTACCCATCTTAATAAGACAAGCCCCATCTTATACAAGGCTACAAGACTGATAAGACCAGGGAGCCCAGCTGTCTTGTACCACTTGTATCACTCTTAAATCATCTTACCCAAAGTTTGGTTATCTTGCAGCAGATCATTCAAGACAATTATAAGACAGTCTTAAGAATGTTTTGGGTGCATATTGGGGTTAAATAATTGATTGCAATAGCTACAGTAATATACAATAACCACTAATCAATGGGTGAGCTTACCCTCGCATGATCCACCAGCTGCTGAATATCTTGAATTTAGGACTGCGCGCACGCAAGACGTACTCACTTCAGTGATAATGCAGGGATGCCACCGGCTATTATGTTGGCGGCTGACCGTTCTGCTGCGAGGTCCAAAGGCGGCTGGGCAGGCTGCTCGACTTGCGCGATAATGACCCTGGGATCGGGTTCCGATGAGAACGGGTCCGCCATCTTCGGTGAGAGGGGCCCCGGGAACGCGGCGGTGACCAGACTATCATGCACCGCATAGCGGAGTGCCGCACTGGGCCCGTTCAACATTGCGCGCGAGGGAAGGGGCACGTACCGGTACTCGGACAAGGTGGGGAGATGGATAGGCATGTCGACGCAGCATCCATGCGACACCACATAGCAAAGCCACAGCTTCGCGTAGTACAGTTCCCCTGTGAGGATCTCGCGCAGCAGCGAGCCCTCGTTCGTCATCTGCCCTGTAAACGCGCATGTTAACTCGATTGGATGATAGTGGCGGCTGCATGACCGGGCATACTCACAGTGCAGCTCATCACAGTCGGCCCACCACTTATCCAGCGCCCTGCGTCGGTAAGGTCAGCACTGGGAAATAAAAGTACAGGGGGACATACAAAGACGCAATGGCAGCCTGAGTGAGGGGGTGGTGTGGGTATACGTCAGCCGACGTGAGGGTGATGGATGGTGGGACGGGATTCGTCTAGGAGCACTGAAAAAATTTGTGCAAGACTCGTTAACAAATGTTGGGGTCATCCATAATACTACTCACCTAGGCTAGTGTCTGTGTTGGCCCAATAACGTAGGCATGCGATCGGGCATGTGTTTGAGTATCTATCGCCCAGGTCATTGATGGGAGTGTAGGCTTGGGGTATCGAAGGTGACGGTTATTGAAAACGCAACGTGTCAACAATGAAATTAGCTAAGGTGTCGGACAAGCGAGCGA
Organism: Infundibulicybe gibba; assembly: GCA_015501065.1. Taxonomy (NCBI): domain Eukaryota; kingdom Fungi; phylum Basidiomycota; class Agaricomycetes; order Agaricales; family Omphalinaceae; genus Infundibulicybe; species Infundibulicybe gibba. The sequence continues at coordinate 148,853 of JADNYI010000048.1, read as the reverse complement.
GTCATGACACCAGCGTCCAGCCGAGCGGATGGCGATAAGCATCCGCTTAGCCTCATCTCGATTTTTCTTCTCTCTCTGCCCACAATCAATTCGAACGGTGTCTAATTCGCACTCTCAGAGCCTCCTTTCGACCAATCCAATCAGCCTTTCATTTGTCTTTTACCCACCCTCCCACCCTCAAAATTCCCTTCACCGGCATCACAGCCCTCCAATTTCGTATCATATCATCTTTATATCATCCTACAGCTATGGACCTTAACTACGTTCCGTACCCCTTATAAACCAATACATTGATGTTTTATTCTGCCTTAACCGAGGTCGAGTCCATCACCTTGAACGAGGAGCCAATTCGTCGAGACGATTCCCACCCGCCCGAGCGGCGTGTTTCTCGTCTCCGCGTTCCAGCCTGAGCTCACACTCGGCTTCCCACCCCAACCTTTAGCTCCTTGCTCATTCACTGATGGACGCGAGCCACGCCGAGGCTGGACACAACGTGCCTGCCATTTTCAGGCGGAGTTTGAATCCACTTGACAATTTTCGCACTCCCACACCACTACAATTGAGCGCTAGGCGCAAACTTCTTGACTTGAAGGCCAGTCCAAATCCCCTACACGTTCATCCGCTCATCGTCTCGTACAGCCACATACCAGCGCCCCACTTGTGCCTTGCGCACCGATCAAAACCAACGTGCACGTTCCCAGTGCCTACTATCAACATCTTCCCCGCCGAATGCAGACACGAATGCCAGCAGCTATGGGGACATGGGCTATGGTACGTCGCCTTTCATTCTACTTTCTTCAGTGAGTACCAAACACTAAGCATATCCATGACTCAAGGCTAGCTCAAGTCCCCCGTATGCTCTTCACCCACTTGTCGTCCTGTGCGACTTATACCAATGCTTCACTTGCGCCTTACACGCCCATCAAAACAAACGTGCGCGCCCCCACAGCCAGCACATAAATGCGGATGCGAACACCCATGGGGAAGCCGTAGGCGCATGCGGGTACAGCCGAGATTTACGGTGCGTCACCTTTCCTCCATGGCTTGCAGTATGCCCGCCCACGCGCCAATCCACCCCAGATTTATGAGGGGCATGCTGCTCGCGTGCAACACCCACCCGTTTTTCACGGTCGAGCGGAGGGCCGGCATATAAGCGCTAGCGACAAGATAGAGGCACCCACGCGAGCTCCCCGCGACACGTTCCGTCCATGTTATGTGTAAGTACGTCTTTCGTTTTGTTTTTCTCTGCGATCTGCTTACTGATGGGTGAACACGATAGGACGGAAGCGTCCACGCAAGCTCAACAAGCCCCATCTGCACCATGTATAAGGTGCGTCTCGTTTTTTTCTCAGGTATTTACCTGCAAGCATTGTAGATATGTAATAGCGCCAAGCCCTCGCCGCATTCCCGCGCGTCGGTAGCACTATGGTAACCACCTTAGCACTTTACTCGTAGATTTGTATTATTACCCTCAATGAATTTGATTTGATTTTATGTCTGAACAAGAGACTGCTCAAGAGCAGTTAAGATAACCTATAAGAGGCTGTAAGTATAAGATGATGCTTGTCTTAAATAAGAGGTACATGGCTTGCTCAAGGTAGACTGGCTTGTGTCTTAGGGCCCAAACTTAAAACTTATCTGATGTATCTTAAATAAGAGGTACATTGCTTATTCTAAGATACTGGCTTATGTCTTAGGGCCTGAACTTAAAACTTATCTGATGTATCTTAAATAAGAGGTACATTGCTTATTTTAAGATACTGGCTTAGGTCTTAGAGCCTGAACTTGAGACTTATTGGGGACTTGGTTGATCTTTGATGCTTGAAGACTTATTTGGTCTTACAAATTTTATCTTCCCAAGATAAAATAAGACCCAAGATAAAATAAGACAAATAAAAAGTAAACAAGATGGTATAAGATGAGTAAGACCTATGTCATATTGCTGATGTGAACAGTAGGCGCGGATGTAGGTTTCAAGGGTTTGATTGGTTCATTCCATGAGTCCGTCGGTCTGGGGATGGTAAGCGGTGGAGTGTTTCATTTTGGTTCCGCATAACTTCATGAGCTGAGTGAGGAATGAGGAGATGAAAACGGATCCACGGTCGGAGACAATTGACTGAGGAAAACCGTGGTGACGGAAGACACGATCGAGGTAAATACGGGCAAGTTCGGGAGCGTCCATGGATTCACGAATAGGAATGAAGTGAGCGGCGCGGGTCATGTGGTCGCAAATGACCCAAATGGAGTCGTATCCGTGGGATAAGGGAAGTTTGACTATGAAGTCCATGGAAATGGATTTCCAAGGGCGGTCGGGGATGTCAAGAGGTTGTAGGAGGCCATAGGGTTTGTGAGTGGTGTTCTTGATTCTTGAACAAGTGTCGCAGGACGTGACATAAGCGCTGATATGCTGCAAGGCTTGTGGCCAAAACCAACCACAAAACCAACACATAACACAAGTACCTAGATAAGGTCTTGTGGATGCGAGTGTTGTCCGAAATCAGAGAGACTTCCTAGCCCAACTGTGGCGAGATCAACGCGAGGGCTCTGCCCTAAAGGAGTGTTGCATGCGAATCATGCGAAGTGCGAACTGAATGGTGAAGACTTTTCTTGTTGATCATGGTAGCTACCGAGCTCTCTAAATATCGGAGCTAAACGGCCATGAGGTACAGTAAATAGGTAAGTAAACTATGTAATAGAATGTGATCCGCATGGGGAGTGATGCGATAAGGATGCGAGGACTACCACTAGAATCGGAATTGAGACGCGATCTCGACGCGTTCGGAGCGGAATAGGTGCGATCAGTGCTGTGCGAATGCGATATGTGCGCCTAAAGCGCCCAATATCAGTAAGAGATGTGTGCTGCGAACCCATAAGCGCGCGGCGCGCTTATCAGCGCGAATGTACCTGCGCATGCTGGGCCATGAGTAATCGCAATGCACGAGGTCATAAGTGCTAGCGCGGCCAGGATGTCCAGAGACAACGGAATTGTGGCGAGAATGGAGAATCTTGGAGCGTAAGGACGCGGGAACATAGAGGCGTCCATTGTGGAATACAAGGTTGTCTTGGAAAGTGAATGATTCATCACCTTTATGAACTACTTCGCGCCATTCAGTGTCGGTTCGGAATGCAGTAATGAATTCTTCAAGGAGAGTTGAGTTGTCGAGAGCAAATGTGGATAGGGCAGAAATGGATGTAGGGGTTTCGGGAGCCTTAGACTGAGTGACTTGGGGGAAAAGGCGGTCCAAGTGGTAGTTCGTGAGGAGGGCCTTTTCTTGGTGCAGGAGTACATCATCCCCTTCTTTAGGAACGAAGTCGGGGCGTCTAGATGGGGCGTCGGCAGGGTTTTTGTGACCGGGGGCATAGTCCAATTTGAAGTTGAATTCGGAGAGGAACATGGACCAGCGAGCTTGACGGCGGTTCAAGGTGCGGGTGGACATGAAGTATTCGAGATTTTTGTGGTCTGAGATTACCGAAATGGGCGTTGAGGTGCCTATGAGCCAGGCGCGCATGTCACGGAAGGTTTCAATAATTGCGAGTAATTCTTTGTCGTGTATTTCATAGTTGATTTCGGCAGGGGAAAGTTTTCGAGAATAATAAGCAACGGGGTGAAGCAAAGAGTTTTCGTCAGGTTGAAGATGAATTGAGGCGAGGGCAAAGTCGGAGGCGTCTGTGATTATGGTGGAAGGTAACTGGGGATTAAAGTGTCGGAGAACGGGAGCTGTGGTGAAGGCAAGTTTGAGTTTTTCGAAGGTGTTTCGGGCAGAATCGTCGAGTCCGGGAAATTTTGTTTTATTGGCTTTTGTGGTTAATTTAATTAAAGGAAGAGTGATGTCGGAATAGTGGTGAACGAAACGGCGGTAGAAATTGGTGAAACCGAGGAATTGCTGAATGTCTTTGACGGAATTAGGGAGGGGCCACTTTGAGATGGTGTCGAGCTTCTTGGGGTTCATCTGGACACCATTGGCCGAAATAATATAACCGAGATACTCAACTTGGGACTTGTTAAATTCGCATTTCTTGGCATTTGCAAATAAGTTGGTGCCGCGTAGTCGATCCAGTACTGCGAGTACAAGGGCATCATGATCTTGGCCAGGCTTAGAATAAATGAGAATGTCGTCGAGGTAAACGACACAGGAGATGTTGAGAAGGTCGCGAAGGGTATCTTGAATAAAGGCTTGGAACATTGCAGGGGCATTGGTTAATCCGAAGGGCATGACAGTGTACTCGAATAAACCCAGGTGTGTTCGGAAGGCCGTCTTCCATTCGTGGCCCTCCTTAACGCGGATAAGGTTGAAGGCGTTCTTGAGGTCGATGATGGTAAATAGGTGGCAGCCTTGAACACGGTCGAGAAGGTCTGAGGTGAGGGGAAGAGGGTATCGGTCCTTTTTGGTGATTGCGTTCACTGACAAAAGTTTGGGTAGCAAAATTCATCTGACTTTGAGTGAAATCCGCTATTCACTCAGTTTCATAGTGAAACTGCAATTCACTCAGGGTATGAAATATATCAACTTTTGAGTAAATTTCGCTTCAGCCCACAACTGCCATAGGTGAATATGATTCACTAGAAATATCATTCATTTTTAATTGAGAAACTGTGTGAAACCAGAAATGTGAATATGGTGTGAATGCCAATCACTGAAATCATCTGAAAATTCATGTCTATTGAGAGTTACATGGCAGTATTTGTAACAGGCAATGAATGTTCTCGATTTCATCTACACAACTGGTGGCACCAGTTGTGTAGATGAAATCGAGAACATTGGTGGGGGTGGTATTGACAGACTGAGCTAAACGCGAGCAGGGTACATGCCCTATTTGCAGGTAGATATATAAATTACCACTCCGCACCACCATTAAGCTCTCACGCCCATGCGATCATCCCTCAACGCCTGCAGAGGGAGGGGGTACACAGGGCCAAGGAGACATCTGGTGGGTTTCCACAACAACCCGCGGTTCGCACTCCCCCATTTGGCCTCGCGGCATTGATGTGGCAAACGGGGTTGCGAGGGTAGAGGGAGAGTGCATGGGTGGAAGTGAATTGTTCCTCCATCTCTCTCATAGATGGGATCAGGAGGCGGCAAGTGCGTGAGCAGGTGCGTACCTCACGCGCCCCGATTCCTAAGGGGGCGAAGCAGCCAGCGCCCATCTGCCTCCGCCACTTCCGGATCGTTCACATCGCCCCGCACTGGCTCGCCAATGTTGACGCTGACCGCCACACCGTTTGCAGTGTCTGTGTCAGCTCCTCCTAGTGCCATAACGTCCTCCTGGAGAGCTGCGCATCCTTGTGACAGGTTCCTCGTCCTGTGCCATGTGGGTTGCTGTCGTTCGGGTTTGCAAACACATCCGGTGGTGCTGGGCAAGCAGCTAGGGGAATCAGCGTCAGTGAAGGTGGGGATGGGGCGAACGTGTACCGGCTCCGCGTACTGCCTTCGTCTCCCGCCGAACATGTGGACCATTCCATGCATGGAGCCTGACCTTGACAGCCCAGTCTCTTGTCGCTGTCGGATTCCATGGCGGGGCGCTGTCAATTTTTTGTGGCGCACCCGGACCAGGGGGGGGCGTCTTTGTGGTTGAGTGAGGATAGCATGCCCTTATGGCTTCATAGTTAGATGAGAACGAAGACTCAGATGTTAGAACTGTCCAGCAGCCATGTCACATGACTCATGACGTCATTTCTGTGGCGATTTCTTTCAAGTCCCACAGTCCCACACACGTTGTTTGAAACCTCCACCACGCTTGGCATCACAGGCTCGAGCATTGTCCAACCGACATCGTGCGGCAGAATCCCCTGGGCTCCGGGGATTATGCCAATCTACAAGCTGTGTAAGTAATCATGAAATTGTACATTCAAACCCACTCACCCCAATGTCTATGGACATTTTCACATGAGAATCCGTCCCATAGACCCCAGCACACAGTGTCTCAGGTGGCGGGTGTACTTTGCACTCATGACAACCGTCGGATACCTGCAGGGCGCGCGGCGGTGGAACGCACACTCGGGCCATCATGAACAGCGAGCGGAGAGGCTGAACACCCACCATGCTCGTGCTTGCATCAAAAACAGCGGCAGGGTGGACTGACTCCTCCATCTCCACCATACTCATCACTTGCAGCGCTATTGTTTCTCATGGAGGGTTCTCAATGGCACGGGGTGCGTTCCTGTCCTCCTAGGCCCTCTTCCTAAGCACTAATCTTCCCAGACATTTCAACAGTGCTTGTTCACTTCACGGCCTCCCCTACCCACCGCACCCTGATCACGCTTAAGCCTCCCCTCGCTCATGCCTCCACCTCTACACAGTGCTCTGCGCTTGCATGCCCATACCCAGCAGTAGACGATGAAATCTATCCTGCATGCCAAATGATAAATGCGTAGAAGACCCCCAATCACCAATGACACAGATGACAGACAACAACTGACAACCGCATCACACAACCACTCGCTACCGCCCCTTCCTCAGAGCCATTGTAATCAGGCTTCGCCAACGCTGCCATCGTTCCCTCCCTTGTTTGTGGGGGGAAACAGGGATGGCTCTATCTCGTTTCTAATCATCGATGGCACAGCACGGACAACGGAAAATACCCCTCATTGCCACCCTGTTCTCACAAACGAGGCCCGATTTCGCTATTGCCACCGCTATTCCCCTCTCTTGCAAACGAGAGTTAGGGATGGCTTGCTCCTGTCTCGTCATCACCGCCACTCTACGGATCTGAGATCACAAAACCCGGTTGCCAAAGCCGGGCGCATCCCGCCAGCAGCGGATTTATCTTATGAATAGCAAGTAGTATAGACAATGGATGCATCTCAGATAGCGGACACATCTCGCAGGTGGTGAGTGCTCACGGATTGCAGACAGGTGGTGGGTGTACCTCACGGCTGATGGATGCACTGCACGAGCGTAAGTGCTAATGGATGATGGATATGCGGGCATATGTAATTAGCTTGTGTATTTACTTGATTCATTGCATAAATTCATGTGTTTTATATTGAATTCACCGCTCTTCCATATGAATTGGCCCCATATAAAAATACCTTAATGGAGGTGAATATCACTGAGAACCTTGGAATCTCCAGCACAAAATTCATTCAGAAGACAATGAAAAGGGTTGACAGCAATTACATGAATCCGATTCGCTCCCATGTATGAAATTCACTTGAGACTGAGTGAAATAAATTGAAAACTGAGAAACTTTTGCATACATTGAAGTGACATGTCAAGTGAATTTTGCTGACAGAACTTCTGTCAGTGGTTGAGTCCACGGTAATCTACACAAAGTCGGAGATCGCCTGTTTTCCTTTTGATGAATAAAATCGGGGATGCGGCTGGAGATTTCAATCGTCGAATATACCCTTTGGCGAGTTGGTCTTCAATATATTCGAACAGTGCAGATCGTTCTTCCAGGGATAGAGAATAAATGGGGCCGAAAGGGGGAGTCTTGCCTTCTTCAATGTCGATGCTGATATCGTAAGGCTGGTGTGGGGGTAGCTTTTTGACTTCGACGGGGTTGAACACGTCCAGGTGGGAATGATACTTAGGGGGTACAAGGTTGTGAACTTCTTCCATGGTGTCGTTTACGATGGCATGGGCTTTGTTGTCGGCTTTGACTGGAGGGGAATCAGATGGAGGAGGTTCGGGAGGCGGGACGATGATGTCACCAGTTCCAGGTGGAACTTCGTCTGTAGATATAGAATTAATGCGAGCATCAAGCTCACCATTGGGTGTATACCAGATACAAGAAATTTCTTGGTGTTTTGCATGCTTCCTGAAGCGTGCGGAGTTGATAAATGCAATATCGAGGGGTTTGGGGTTAGGACCGTAGACGGGAGGAGGCAGAGGTGGTGGAGATGACCAGATGGAACAGAGTTCGTTGCGACTAGGGCCGCGGCGAATGGGAGGACGGATGACGGATGAGAGGGATAAGGCATTGATAGCCATGTATCCTGGAAAAGTGGGTGGAGGTCTGTCGTGATTACGAGAGAGATCCGGGAGAGGCTGAGACGAGGGCGTGCCGACTAGACGAAGGCCTAATCCGACAGAGGCGATACTAGAACTAGAGGGGTCAGATGCTAATGGGCTTCCAAGACTATAGCCTCTGCCAAAAGTGGAAATCGGAAAATCATGGTTGGCACCGCAGCAGGATAGAGACAACTGACCGCGGGCCCAATCAATATCAGGGTTGTGTTGCTTGAGCCAGTCGAGCCCAAGTAATACCGGATATGGCATGGATACAATACCTAAACGGGTATGTTCAGAATGATCGCGGACTTTTAATTTGGCAATGACATCGTGCATTAAGAGTCCGGAGTTAATGGTCGGTCATCGATTGTGTAAATCGGGACTGGGGAAGTTTTGGCAATGGTCGGGAGAGAGTGTCGTTGGACGAAGGTGTTGGAAATGTGGGAGTTGGTGGCTCCGCAATCGAGGAATGCATATGTTTTGATAGGTTTTCTGCCGTGAAATGAGAGAGAAATTGAAACAAAGAAATGAGCTCTGTTATGAGGGTCGGATAGAACATGAGAATGTAAATTAAAACGGGGTGCCCTCCGAGTACCAGAGATCCATTCGCCAGTGGTGGCTTTGACGAACGGGATCTGGAGGCGACGGTCGGAGGGCAGGGCGAGATCAAATCCTTCCGTCGCCGAAGACTGTTGGATTAGGCAGTCTTCGGCTTGCCTTTTCCCGAGTCACCGTGCTTGGCGATGCGAGTCTGGCAGGCGTCGACTTTGTGGCCCTCTTTGCCACAGTAAAGGCAAAGATTGTTCTTGAAACGATGTTCGCGTTCGGCCTGGGTTCCGAGTCCCAAATGTATATTTGGACTCGGTCTTATACCCACCTGAAGAAATTTAGCTCTAACGATGCGGTGATAGCCGTAACAGAGTTTAAATTATTGAGCGCAGCCACTTCGTCGGCATCTGGTCGGCGTTTGAATTCGCGGGAGCCCGCCAGAGCCAGCACTCGATGCTCGCACCTCCGTTGAATATTGCACGCGGTTATCACGGCTTAAGGTGAAAAATGGCGCTGGATCAATCTGGGATAACACAACCATTGCTGTCCTAATCCGCTGGAATTCAACAAAAACGACAAAAATCTATAGACCGCATGTCTCTTATTCCATTCCCAAACAATAACGCCTCCCAAGGACCACAGCTCCCATCCTGCCGTTTTTAAGATTGCACTGGACGATTTGAGCAGTGCTCCCAGCTTCATCCCGTTCATACCTGCCCCAAGACAATCTGTGGCTGGTAGTTCTGGTTTGATACATACAAGCCGGGAAATTGAGCCCAAATACCTGATCTCAGCAGTCCTATATGATGACAATCAGCTTTCTTTAGTTGGCGCACTTACCGTATGTCCTACCTGAGCTATGTTAACGCGTTTCCAACACGACATCATAGCTCTAGTGACCCAGGCAATCAATACAAGCAACGAGCTTCCGCAAAAGCGAACGCAAGTATCGAATTTCGATGATTTCAACGAACGTCGGGGAGTTCCTGAATTCATGGGTTTGCCGAGATACTCTTTTGTTGCTGTTTCATTTCACGCTCTGTGGTATGTCCCGTCCAAACCTCATTTTAAACAAGATATTTATGAAGCCGAAGATTTCTAGCGACTTAACTGATCACGCCGGAGTAAGTTTTCAATATCCCATCTAAGCATGACCGTCTGATTGAATTATCTGCCCATAGTCTGTGCGGAAGCGTGTCAACGGTCGTGTATGTGTAACTCAACCACTCAACCGGTGCGGGGGCCTTCTTTGGTACGCCCATATCCCGCCGTGTCGCCAGCTAATATTCACTTCGCTAACAATATCCTTAGCCTCGTGCTGTATGTGACCAACCCCGCCCAGCTCTACATCACCTCTTTGATGTGTTTCGCCCGCGGCCCCCAATGTGTACCCCCCACCCCGACATGACAACCCCCCAGAATGATATATACGCCACACATGAAAGTCTCGTCAGTACCTCCACAGACCCGTCTGCAGGTTTTGCATCCCGAATTTGGGTGGGATTCATTGGAATGGACCAGATTTAGTGAATCGGGTGGGTTTGAATAGATTCATGGAAGGGCTTTGATGGGATAAGGTTACGTTGTGAAAATGGCAGATAGAGATAGTGGGCGGAAGGTATGTGACACCTCTGATGAACAATGACCAGCAACTAACAGCCATCCATCCTCTCTCCCCTGCAAACAAGAGAGTCGAAGGTGGCATCCATTTTTTTTTGCAGCCTGCACAGATCCGCCTGCTTACACCCACCTTCGCTACACCCGCTCTTGCTCACTCCCCGGTCCCTTTATTCATGCACCCCTTGCCCCCCCCCCTCTTTCGTGCACCTGTCCTCGCTAATGGCAATCAATTCGTCACACATATCAGGCACACCAGCATGATACCGCTAACGGCTAAACTACGAACAATTCACAAATTGCTCGCACGTCCTACATATCCTTTCAAGTGGACAAACGAATCACATTTCCATTCACGCGTTGCCTGCATGGCCTTGTTTCATCCACCTCGACCTTCGCGTACCCATTCACCACGCCAATTGGCATGTGCTATGATGTTGCGGATGGGTGCATGAACCGTAGTTTTTGCACTACCGCGGGTAAGTGCGAAAACTGCTCAGGATGACCCTACCCGATACCAGTGGTGAGCGGTATGCTTGTGCTCGTCCTTACCCAGGGGTCACGTACGAGAGCATTCAGGCAGGCAAATTGAGGAAGGGCCGCACTGCGGCGCAGGTGATCTATGCTTAAGAGCCGAGGGTGTGTGCATGCTACAAGAGCATGTTCGACGCCAATCCCAATGTGCGTTTCTCTTTGCTATTTGTTTTAGGCCCACTGATTTCCAAGATGCATGCCAGGCAGTGCTGTTCCGCAGTGAAACACATCGAGTATGCGACTTCGGATTGAAGAAGCTCGTGAAGGCGGATGAAACACCCCAGAGCTATCCACTGATCCCACATTCACGCGAACCACACACCCAGAGCTGAGCACAAGCTAGCTGAGCGGTTAGTCCTCCAATGGCCGGGGGTATGACGGGGGTGTTTCTCACCTCAGCATTTTTGGTTTGTTTTTCCGTGGCAATGCTAATGATTAATGTAGCAGTGCCGGACGTACTGAGTCTGTAGACAGAAAATAATATTAATGTATAATTATATTCAATTTTATGATTCCATCTCAAGCTTGAATGGGACTCGGACATGCTGCGCTCGCGACAGCCCTCTACCTCAAGTGAGCTTACCGCGAGGAGATCCAGTGCGGACAGCATCTACTTCCATAGGGACAACGTCGGAGGTAGGGGCGACTGGGGTGGATGTGGATGTGGGGGTCGAGGTACTGGGGGAACCAGTATAAGGTTTCTTCTTGGAGCTGGTTTCCGATCGTCGTTCGACTTCGTGTTGATGAATATTGGCGTCGATGGTGATGACGATGGGTTCCCAGCCTTTGAGAGTGGTGGGGCGCTCGAGAACGCTGACAAGGGCATCCTTGATTTCGGACTTGAGACCCTTGATGAAGCGGGTGATTTTCGTTTGTTCAGTCATGTCTAAATGACCAGCGAGCTCGAGGAAAGCTGTGAGGTACGAGTGAGCAGAACCGGTTTGCTTGAGTTTGTCGAGCTTGAGATCTGCGGAGGAGGATAAACGGGGGTCGGCGAAACGCTTACGGAAGGCCATGAGGAAAGCGTTCCAATCGTTGAGGAGCAGGGAGTTAATATGCTCGAGATTACTGAACCATTCGAAGGGAATGCTGTCCTTGAGGTGATTACCCACGTAGACGACGCGTTCGTGGTCAGTGCTGAAGGAGGACTTATGGAAGTCGAAGATGCGCTTGATTTCGCTGATAAAAGGGGTCACGTCGCTCTCCTTACCGTTGAAAATACGAGGGTTGCGGAGTTTGACGGGATTTCCACCAGAAGTGCTTTTGGAGCTTCAGAGGATGGTGGAAATGGAGTTCTGGAAGTCGGATTGATTTTGCTGAAGTTGTTGCTGAAGTTGGAGCTGGTTTTGTTGAAAGTTCATTTGATTTTGTTGCATCGTGGTGAACATGAAAACGAGATCCTGGAGAGTCGGTTGCGGAGTAGCCCCGGGAGCAGGAGGGAGCTGAGGCGCTTCCGCGAACTGAGAAGCCAAGTTGTCGGGGGGCGGTGCGGAGGTACCCATGGGGAAATTGTCTTGGGACTCGGGGATCGACATGAGATCGTCGGGAAGACCAATTTACCTAAATGGGAAGTTTGGTGGTAGATTCAAACTTGTAAGAACTCGTGAACAGAAAGAAACAAAGACAAACGGATAAGCGTCTCGACGATGCGTCGAGAGTTTGAGGGCGAAGAGATGAGCGAACACGAGAATGATCAAGAGACTGAGATTGAGCAGAAGACGAGTAATTACACTGTGTTGAATCTATGAAGAAAAACAAGTAAAATACTAGAGACTTTATAGACTCAACATAGGGACCTAGGAAAGGAGAAAACGAGAGGAGACTCGAGGGCTGTGTGTCTCAGGATGCGTCGGGAGTCTCGGAGAGTGGGCGGGTGTCGGTTATGTCAGACAGGAGGTTCATGACACATAGGAATATAACCGACTAGTATGCTGGTCGAGATTAATATTTTGTAGTTCTTCCTCGTGTTTTTTGCAACAGGAATGATCAGATACCATAGTCAATTGACACTATGGATTTAGAATGGGTAATTTGGTGCAAAAGCAACTGTGGTTCATACTACAGTAGACTACAACAGTCTGGCGGCGGAGGGATGACGTCAATCACTGTAATCGTATCCAAAATTTTGAGATCTTATCTCCGTGCTCCACATGCAATATTTACGGGCACGGCTGTATATGATCGAACATCTGTATTGGCCTCCATCGCTCGACACTGTCAACCTCACATGCAGCATGCTGCAACATTGCGGTTGGCCAAACTAAACGTCATATTCCTCTCGCTCTCAAATTCGGGACCCACCGCCCCCGCTGCGGCCGCACGCAACCCACGCCTGCCAGATTTGGCATCACGCCACCCATACAACGTTACCCCGTACGTCGCTACTTTACTACTGCAGCCACGCCAAACACCGAGCACTCAGTACAGCTCAGAAGTGATGGGTTTGCCTGCGTGGAACCTCGCAGAGGAAGATGGTTTCGGCCCCTCATTGCTACCGCCACCCCGTAAGTGCTGGTCTCGCTGGGATTATATTTACGTATACTCTATCCGTGTACCTAATTAGAAGTAAATGATTTATTACTGAATGACAACCACTGGATGTGAAGCGGTTATGCAGTCCATAGAGAAGTGCATGGGCGACGGAACTGTTCCGAGTTCGAATGAAATGAGAATTCGGCTACTAGAGGTCGCCCTCGGTGACGAACACCTTGCTTCTATTTATGATCGTTTGTTATACCACTAAAACCCGCAGAGTCAACCAAGTACCAGTCAAAAGCGAAGAGGAGAAGACATGTTATTCCACTCTAGCCTACGAAAGACATGAAGCCGAAATGGGGACCTCTAAACCATTTCCCAATAGATTGTGAAAGGTACCTTCCCCACATTATCTCCGAAGTCCTCCTCCCAATCCAAATTGATATCCCTTTGACAATGCGTGATGAGTACCCGACAAGGCGGTGGATCATCAAAGAAAATGGCCTTCCGATTGAGTGTAAGCGATGGGTAAAGTGTCGATATAGATGTGGAGCTCATGAGGCTGCTGCTCGAAGAGCACCGGTTGACGCCCGACACAACTTGAATACCAGACCTCGACACCTGAAACACCATGACAACGCATCCACCCAGGGAGAACGTGTGGCCAGAGTGTAAATATGCCTCTGTCTCCTTCCATAATGTCACCGATTGTTTAGCGTAGGCCTGGCTGACCAAAAATTCACACAATCGCCGTGCAGCGGGTGCACCGGGCGCCAGAACATTCAAGTTGCGGGGTTTCCAAGTCGCGAGTAAATCTGTCAGCAACCAGGCCGTCGAACCTGTTACGGAAGACGAGGTGTCGTCCAGCAAACGAATGAATGTCGACACCATCATATCGGGAACGTGATAGGACAAAATAAGACGTTGACGCGAACGCAGAATGCGATGGGCAATACCCATACATCGTTGGTTGATCTGGCGGAAGATGAGCAGGTCGAGAAACAGCGGGGGAGGCGCACCACGAATAGCCCTGTCGGATGCATTTAGGAATACCCGAGAAGGTTTTGTCGTATTTTGCACCTAATCGCATGTCAACTTGGGTCGGTCGAGGATTTCAGTAAAACGTACAGCAACAAAGAATGTAAAGGTGATAACAGGGGGTGCCCCATGCGCCCCGGCGAGGCTCAGCGACAGAATGAATAGAACATCATTTTGCTCGACTTGATACCCCGATCCTCTGTTATTGTGTGTCGCCGTTGCGAATGGATCCCGAGGAACTATTGAAGCGATCATATTGGACCCACGCGAAAGGGAAACGAACGTCAATGATGAGGGCGGGCAATTTTTGTTGTACCCTCCTGCGCTAGTTCTGTTTAGGCCGGATATCCCAACCAAAGACAAGTTTGACGGTCTTCAGCCTGGCTTAATTCCAATCAGCCCATCCTTATCATTGTTCACAGCCGACACTCCAGATGGCAAACGGCATCAAATTCATCGTAGACAATTGGCAATAACACCCGCATATGCTTTCACCGATTATAAATCCCAGGGGCAAACCATCGAACATGTCATTGTTGATTTGGTAGATCCACCTTCCGGCAAACTATCTCCGTTCAGCGCATACGTAGCCCTCTCCCGAAGCCAAGGGCGCCATTCAATAAGACTCCTCCGTCATTTCAATGAAAAAATCTCCGTACGTCATCCTTCGGAGGAGCTTCGCAAAGAGGACGTGAGACTGGAAAGTCTTAACCTAGAGACCAAAACAAAATGGTGAGCTCATATCAGATATCTACGTTGGCCAGTTCTGATCTTACTATTGTAGGTTGTCATCCCGCACGAGCCAGTGATCAGGGGTTATCGGAGCAGTGTGTATTTTTCATTTTTCCCCTTGCCCGCGAGGGATAGGAAGCCCAGTGAGTAAGATGTGAGAACGAAGATGAAATACTTCCAAGATGGCTGTGGCGCGGTTGCGAATATTGTGTGTACATATCAATACATGTTTGGTAATGACAAACAACTTGCACAAAATGTAAAGTGACATATGAAGGACCTTGTCAAGCAAGGTGATTGTAGATCATTGTAGATGAGCCCGCCAAAAATTTTCGTTAACCGCTCTATCGTCGCGGTGTTTGCCGTGATGCCATCACAACCATCTGAAATACACAGGTACAAACACCCTTGCCGAGTTCGGGACTCCTAGTACATAGACTCTATCTGGGATTTCCAACCCGCGCCGCTGAAAGCGGCGCCTAAAATGGCAATTTAGCTGGTTAGGGTTTGGTTAGCGGTTTGTGGTTAGGGTTCGGTCGGATTTTAGTTAGCTGTTAGGGTTCGGTTAGGGTCCGGTTAGAGTTCAGTTAGAGTGAGGATGGCAATATGTATAGATATACTATAATGTTACAAGAGTACTGGGGGAGTTTGAGGCTGGGGAAGCCATTCTACGAGATGTGGACTTGCGCCCAAACCGTCGAACATCTTATTTCAAACTCCGCCTCAGCGGCGCGGGTTGGATGTCCTCTATCTGATCATGATGCAGGTCTAACAGACCTCAGGGGAATCATCACACGTCAATCAACTATCAGCATCGCATCTCGCCCATTTTCTCAAAACATTAGAGCTGGAGTTTCAGAAGGCCTGGGGCCGCAGCCTGGGCTGCGGCTTGCGCTCACTCCCCATGCCAGGTTTCCCCCCCTTAAAACGTGAGCGAGATGTACTTAAGTACCCCAAAAATATAATTTAACATTCAACACAGATTCGTGGATTCGGAGACGGCCTTTGACTTAACACTCCCCACTTCGGGCTGATGATGAACAACAACCCGCTACATGGAAGCAACAAATGATGATAGCAGCAGACGATGCCGAACACGCATCCGACTTACCGTGGGCCGGGGGCCCGAGCGCGATTGGAAGGTTCTGCCAGGTGATCAAGGCTTTTTTTCTGTATTCTTAATCTCTCACTTATGATTGCAGGCTCATACCTGCATCTGCGTCGTAAACGATAGCCACATGATCAACAATTGGATCTCAAATGAAATCGTAAAACGATTCCTAGACTAGTAAGTACAGAGTCGTAGAGACAATAACGGTGAAAGATGAATGATGCCAGGCGCCCACGATCGGTGACTGGTCCTGGACCACAAACGAAAACCGGATTGCAAACAACGCCCCCCGTCTGGAGGCCCCTCGCCCACACCAAATCCTCACTCGACATCCGCACGGGTCACTCTTGCCCTTGCCCTTACCTCCGCCCACTTGCACTGCCTTCACTCTCACCCCCTCGTCCCTCACCTCCATGTGACATATCTGCACCTCTCACTCGCCTTGCCTCAGCACCCTCCCCGCGCAACCGTGTCGTGCCCTTAGGCCCTCTCGGAAACACATGCGCCTGTCTACTCATACACATACAAGTTCTCCCTCGTTTGCTCGGGGGTACGGGTGTGTCGTCTCTGCTTCGTCCCCCCCCCACCTCACCCTCGTACATTAGTCGCCGCGTCAATTGACGTGCGTGATGGTGTTACGAGGCGAAATTGGGCATGCAAGGCAAAAGACCTGTGGTGTCAAGTGACACCACAGTTCTTTCCGACACGAGGCATCGCCAAGCCCCGGTCTGGCAGTGGTGAGCCGCGGCCCAAACCTGAACCGAGCCCAGGCTAACCTGAAGTCATCGCCACGGCTTAAGCCCCAATTTTTAGGAGCCTAAGCCCCCCAAAGCCGGGCCTAAGCTGCGACTTCCAGGCTGAGCTGAGCCAGCACATCATTACGACTCATCGGCGGCATACGCCGGCATTTTTGCATAATTCCATGTACCAACAAAGGATTATCACTGGATTATCACTGCCTATCCAACCCTCAACACCGTGGCTTCCCCGTCGCTTCGCATTATAGGTACATATTTCAGTCCTTTTCACATTCCCACGCAATGACCAAAATCATGCTGCTTCATCTTGTCGTTTGGTAGCGCATCACCTCATCTGCATACCGCCCCTCTTCATACGTGCTCAAATGTATCTCTGGGCGTGATTGGTAGGTTCCGCACGGTGAGTACTCATGCCTTTTCCCATACAAACCCATTCTAACTTGTTTACGATGCGGATGTACCACCACAGTATGCGAGCATTATGCTAATTCAAATTATGACACAACTCCCCGATCATAAACATGACATCGAGGTTACAGAAACGGGACCAACAATGTACAGCGGGGACCACCAGGTTATGTCGATATACACAAACACTCGAGCCAGTGCAATCATTTGTTATCACGCTCGTCACGCACCACCGGCCATCCATGTTCTTAAAATTGCACTCCAGAAGTGGGTCCCAGTCCAGTGCGCTATGGGTAGTACGTCGAGCCATTTTCAATGGATTTCGATCACATTTCCCCAATGCTTTCTTCCCCGCTGATCTCCTCGGCTTATTCTGTCCTTTGCCAGTTAGATTTCAAGTATCTCCTGGTGGTACTAGGTATTCTTTTTAGCTGGTCATTGTGTGCTCTTGACATCACCCGAATCGGCACTCCAATTTTTCATTTGCAATTCCATACAAGAGTTGGTCCTGGAAAGGCCATTTTTACAGTTTCTAGCTATTCTAGGAGTTTGAGCCATCCACCATAAATCAGTCAATATTTTTGTTGTGTTTGGCTGTCCGCGGCCGCAACTGTACACATTCTTTTGTGCCACGAGATCCAGATCTCCATGATGTCACGGCGATTAGATGGAAAATGTTCTAAAAATATACATCTTTCGGGTTCGGAATCTTGTCCAATGATATAGTCTCACTTTTTCTTCACACTCTCCAACGCTATACAATCCACAACCAAGATATAGCTGGTAGGAGAATGATCACCACGACTGAAAAGCGACAACGTTCCAAGCTCAAGGACGCGATGCGACCGAGAACGCACAGAAAGCCCCAGATTTCGTCCCAGTACAATACGGTCGTCATGACTCATATTCCAGGTAATCGAGGGCTCGAAAAGCCCACACCGTGCCTACATCTTCCTCTCCAAGAATGGCAACTAGGGCTTAAAGATTTCCACGGCGAGCACGGTCTGTTTTGGTCATCGGATGCCAATACTATTTTGATCAGAAAAGGACCCATATCGGAGCATAGTCTTCCTATCATCACTTTACACACCCAGGATATTGACTTAGTAGAGGTATGCCCCCTTTCACAGCGTTTTATTTGCAGGTCCGCTAAGGCCAGATAGTATCACGACCCATCCCAAGTCGACAACTATGCAATCAGTGTTCTGACAATTCATACAACTTATCCTTCTCAACCAAGTCAGACTCCCTGCCAGTGGGAGCATGCAAGGTTTTTTTCCCCAGGTGTGTCTCCAGTCACAAATACACCATGCGCATATGTAGATGTTTTGCCCAGGCAAGGGCATGAAAGGCAAGATTACATGCCAATTCAACCAAAACGGTTTTGGTTGGTCGCCCGCCAAATACGGGGCATTTATAGAGTGGTTGAAATCCTGCATACCCCAGAGCAATTTGGCAATCTGGTCAGTTACATTTACCCTCAACAACGATATTTACTCAAATGCCCGCCCTTTGGAAGCTCGTCATCAGGCACTGGGTGGACAGTAGCACGCCCGCTCATTGATTCTGGAATAGCAAAGGGAGCCAAGCTCCAATTTTTGGGGAACAAAAAATCACCAACGAGGTTTATGCCTAATGGACCCGGTTGCAGAGAAGCGCTCCCACTGACTCAGACGCTCCCACACGAACCTAATCTGCTCTTGCGAAGCTCAGGTTTGAAACGAGATTCAGCTTTGGAACAGTTTGTATTCTTTCCTTTTCCATCTCCATCTCTTTTAGCCCGCATTGAAATGCCGGTATACTAGCAGGGTTCTTCTATTCACCATTCCGCACCGTGGGTCCAATCATCAGGCGGAGGCAGGACGAAAATCGCCGCCTAAGGTCAACCCCAATGAGATGTGCATCTACTAGTACACCCACTCTCACTCCTGAATTGACTTGCGTATTTTCTTGCAGCATTCTCACTTACCCACTAGCGCATAGAGCCCCTGGGGCTATCAAAATAAAAAATGCGGATCTGGATTGCCTACAACCGGGTCAATATCTTAATGACAATTTAATTGAATTTGGCCTGAAGTGAGTTTGGGTTTTTCCCCGTCACTTACTCCTGAATGTGATTTATAGATATGCACTGGATCAGTTGGAATCCTCTGACCCTGGGCTCGCGAAGCGAATGTATGTCTTTAACACTTTCTTCTACACAAAGTTAAATAAGTAACTATATTCTCCTATCTCTTTGAGAAAGCGCTCACCTAGTCCTGCAGAGAGGGTTACAAAGGTGTACAGAGATGGACAACCGGATCCAGCATATTTGATAAAAAGTATATCATCATTCCCATCCATGAGAAGTAAGCAATGCATTTTCTACAATTTTTCAATCGATGACCTTGCCACCTCTAGCGAACACTGGTATCTCACTATTATTTACCGCCCGAGGGCCATGCTTCAGCGCGCTGGCGGGGTCTTGAATGGTCCAGATTTTGGGAGTTCCATGGCCCCTGCCCTAATTGATGTTGATGCTGATAATACCCAAATAAATGATATTATGGCAGTAGACAGTGGCACTGGGGGTGACCAAGCACCCAAGTGGGTTCATGTTGGTCCACCTCCGTCCTGGACTCATCTTTCTCTCGTGCAGAACATATATATTCACCTTGGACTCACTGGGCTCAAAGCACTCTCGAGCCATAAATCAAATCTCCCAATTTTTGAAGAAGGAAGCTGGCACGAAATTGGGCCAAAAGGACACGGAGAATCCGCGTGGAATGCAAGCTATGGTATGATTTCCATTGAATCCGTTCTATGTAATATTTAGTTCCATTTATTTTAGGTGCCTACGCAACCGAATTTCAGTGATTGTGGAGTGTACCTGCTTCACCTAGCGGAAACCTTTATGGCGGAGCCTGCAAAATATTGCAAAATTATGATGGTTTGCCCCCTCCTTTTCCCCCTCAATTAATAACTTCCAATCTCAATAATGTAGCATGGGAAACCACAGAATAGCGACGAGCGTAGGAAGATATGGAAAGGCGAGAGTATACCAGCCATGCGCAACGATTTAGCAAATAAAATCCAAATGCTATCCACTGAGTGGAGGAAGCATAAATATTTAGAGCCGAAGGTGAAAGCAGCGCGAGTGGGCACGATTGCGGTGGACACCCTCAACTCGTCAGATAGCATTGAGGTTCTGTAATATTACTATCCTCCAATGGTAATCATTGTCATATATCGCGCCGTCTGGTCACCAGTGTGGCATCCGCCAGCACATGGATCCTGAGATCTGAGCAACTAATTAATAGGGGCGGCGTAACTCTGATGTTGACCCCGTCTGACCCCAAGAGTCAAACTGAGCCACTGGCAAGTATTTACCATTGGGAATCTCCCTGGGCCACTGGCTTGGTCTTGTCAAGTTGTCGCTGTAACCTTGTCAAATTTATATGCCCACACAATACACCCCAACTTGAATGGGCACATTTAGGGAACGGTTTTTCCTCCTGGAGTCTGAAAACCAATTCTGTAGACTGTAATTATTAATATGCCAAAAATACGCTCAAGAGTCGGAGTCAAGTGTAATTATTTTTGAATGCGAGGCCTACCACCCTCCGGGAAAGTCCCTCAGATTGTTATGTAAAGATTGGTAAAGATGGATTCAAGAAATTCTTTACGGATAATTTGGGAGCATTTCTGAGCGCTCCCATTAATGAATTGTGCTTAGATACCAATCTAGAGCGTCTTTTCCTGCGGGGCTTCTCCCCGTTCAGATCTATCAAAACAGGTTGGTGGTGAGTCTGTCTACTCAGCGCCGCGTTCCCAACACCCTCCAAATTGCTCACTAGTGGAAGACTGCTCCAAAAATTGACAAACATACATCGAAGATTGTTGTAGCCAACCATCAGGTATCGGCATCTTTTTTGCATGAGAAATCATTTTCATAATCATTTTTGTTGTTTACCTACCCTGATAAATTATATGAGGCGACCGGCGGACTCCTCGATTATGTAGCTAATACATACTTAATTTACTTAGTCGCTCGTTTAGTTTTTCTCTCGCGCGTTCGAACGGGGTATACACGATATATCCGAATCTCTCGTTTGCTTCGGCGCTGCCCGGACCTGTTAGGACGAGAATTCGACATACCCCCCTCCATCCAATCCTTGGTACCATACATTATGGTGCCCACCTTTTGTATTCGTCAGATTGATAATCATCCCTGAGCCGAACTCCAGCGGATTTTGGAGAAAACTGTTCAGACTTCCATATTTGCGCATGAATGATGAAATCTTAGTGGTACCGGCCACAGGATTGAACCAGTATATATATTTTGGAGCCCGGGTCTTAATGGGCTGAAATGGAAACAGCACTAATCCAACAATATGCTAATCCTAACGTCGCCAGCTGAGATCCAGTGTTCAGCTGGACATAACCACATTAATCAATAAATCAAAATAAAGCGTGAATCAAAATACTGCCAGAAATTTCAATGGGTGGGATTGGGCGGCACACTGATGTCGAGCCCAGCGGGGAAAATCTGCTCCGACGAATCAAGCTTCAAATCCTACCAACATATCGACCAGCCTGGAGAGTTTTCTGTTTGGCGCGCCAGTATCGCAAGATCGAGGCGTTGATCTGCGCTTTGGCCTCCCTCATTGCTTCATGGCAGGTGTCTTGCTGGACACATGCAGCACGGTGAAGTTAATCAGCTTCCTTCTGCGATTCGATTTTCTGTTGTGTCGGAGTCAGTTCATAGAATACTTGAATGCAGGTTACTTACATGCTCCGTAAAGTCAACAAGTGGGGTTGATTGTGATGTTTCTGGGTCGCTATCTTGACTCAAAGCTAATAAATAAACAACTAGTGTATGTCTTGAGGCTGACAAGGTGATGGGTACAGACATAGATATTGGGTTGAGGTGTCAGACATAAGAGGTTGGATTTGGTTCGAGGAGAAGTGGAGAATCGTCATCACACAACAATTGTCTGGGTGGATTATGCATATTCAGGAAAGAAGACATCATTCCCTGTATGAATACGGCTAATTTCGTGGATCAGGTCCACGAGCAGATAAGAGTTGGGCGACAGTTACTCGCATACCACCTTAAAATGTACCAGTGTGGGAGATCGGAAGCAGGGCCAACGGTGGTATTATACAATAGGTTTCGGGGGATGTATTGGGGTGACCCCACAGTAAGACCTTGCAGACATCAGATGCGATAGCGGTAGCCATGGAAGATTGGATCTTCCTTACCTATGGATCATATCGCGGCGCTGACCACAGCTTGAGCGGCCATGGCGTCCCAGCCCTCACCTCCAGAAGTGGTGGGTTGAAGGATGATCGGGTTCCGTGAGCAGTAAATTCATAAGATACCGATTTTTGTGTTTGGGGTAAGTGGGGCTGTGGACAATTGAAATTCCGTTGGGCATTTGGATCACGGGAGAGCGAATGGAGAAAAATCCCAAGTGCGTAGTGCACTGCAGCGCTGGCTCAGGACTGTCAGCTGAAAAAAATATATTGGCGACATCTCCAAGTTGCTTTGTGGGTAGTGTTTACACAATTAATGAGGCAGTTTGAGGGGAGATCGTGCCAAAGATAATGATGTTGTGTAGCACCAGCAGGGACGGAACAACAAGGACCAACACAACGCGGCGGGGATGGTGGGAAAAATGTCATCGGCACCCCAATTTTTTTTTCGGCCAAGTTCATCGAATCATCTTTGTCTCAGCTTCATCCCTGAACGTTCGACTGCCAATATGGGATCGCTGATTACTCCCCACCAATACGGCTTCCATTCTGGGCTGTCACTGAGGGTTTAACAAAGCCCTCGTCGACCTCATAAATCCTCTGGAAGTGGACCAGGTAACCAAGGGCATGGATGGGTATGGGGCTCCCCGCCCAAAAAGCGGTGAATGTCCCGGGAATGCTGGCAGTGGGGCTCGTGCAGGTATGCAGGTATGTGCTATTTCTCATGATGTGAGGGCCCCTCTAATGCCTGTTAGAATACGACGTTAGTGAGCATCCCATCCGTGGTTATCATGTGGATCATACGCGTGATACCCGCGAGCCCGAGGATTATCTCCATCACGGTGAGTTTCTTGAGCATCCAGTAGTGTGTACTTGATTGACTGGACGATCAGCCTTGTCATCTTTCCCTGTTGGATAAGTTGCGAAAAGGTAAGGCATTCATTGATGAACAGACATGAGAAAGAGGGAGTGCGAGATGCGCGTAGGCGAACGCGAGCTGGTGGCCCTCAAATTCTATGTGAAGCCGCTGGAGTTCTGTGGGTATCGGAAGGTGTGGCGTGTCCAACGCGCCAAGGAGCAGCCAGCCCATGTACTCTGGTGTGCCATGCTGGTGAGTATCCTGACCGCATAACAGGCTTTAGGTTGTGGTAGGCCGTTAAGTAGTAAACTAGATTACTGTCCACTTGTCTAGTAGTCTGGAATATAGTTTTTTCAATAATTTTGGCGAAGACTTGCAAGGAAGTGTATATCTGGTACTGCTATGCTGCTGATGTCGGGAGGCAGCTTTGCCCAACTCTCGGGCAAACATCAGATAGACATCTTACAGACATCAAGCTCTAGGGACTCTTCTGGGATTTCACTGTTTGATGTCAGGCTGACATCAATGGAACGTCAACAGCTGTCAGAGCTAATATTGGCAGATATCTGGGGCGGGATGTCAAATCAAGGTCGGAACCAAACGGCGGTATATGGCAAATGTTTGGTTTTGATGATGCGAGTTTGCAATCAAGCTAAAGGAATATTATGAAACAGACATTAGGCTCGTGACCAACCGCTTTCATACTCCGCTTCGCTGCGCTGAGAAGCGGCTGGGATTTACGGTTCACTTTTTGGAGGGTCACGCTTGGTCACATCTGACTTAGTAGAATTTCGACGAAATGGCCACAGTATGTCTACCAGCTACAATCCTCATCCTCGTCGCTCACTTCTGATCTTGCCTCATCATCTTCATCTGAATCAATCAAGACCTCTGGTGCCACTGCGAACACCGTATCCATATCTAGAGCCACATCACTGGCTGTCTCTCGAGACAAAGTGAGCTCCACCATACCACTTGCTAACTCGTTCAGGATGTTCGAGAGCTCGTTCCTGCAGGTATCAACTTCATAGGGAGACGATTCATCTCCCTTATCCATATGAAGGTTAGTGTTTTGCAAGTTATTGTGACTCGAGGCTATGCTCATCAAGACTTTCGACGAGTATATGGATATTGTCCTTGAGGTCTGGTGGGCTATGCCGTGTGCCCTGGTCTGATCCCAGAGATTCATGAAGATCATTTGCGAGATGACGGAGAGCATTGACAATTGGACTAACCAGCTCAAGCCATTCCCAAGATGCATTCGAACCGTGCAGTGACGGTGCAATTTGTAGAATTCCTTGATCCAATAATTCAGATGCTCAGGCGCGAGCGCTGAGGGATGCGTACCTGCAGTGCATGCTATGCGCGAGGGCGCACCCCCTCGCAAGGACAATCCCATTGCACCAAGTGCTTCGATTGGTTTTACGACGAGCGGCTGGGGCGCACAGGGGAAGTAGGTGGGCAGTAGGTGGGTCTTACGATAACCTACACCTACTGCATCAAATCAGAGCAAAATCACCGAAAATTTTGTTTTTTTACAACCATCTAGTTTGAACTTGAGGTAGAGGGCCGTCGCATGGCGCGGCAAGTCCGAGTCCATTCGGAGCTATTAGCATCAATGTAAAATACATTTCGCCTCGCAACATCATTGCACGCGTCAATTGACGTGGCAAACGACATTGCGGGGGTGGGGAGGGTCGGTGGGGCAGAACCTGGATGATGCATGTGGACCTGCGGGATGGTATGGTAGACTTATGTATTCCCTCATTTGCGAGGTGGTCGGCGCCTGTCTCGCCCGCGAGAGAGGGCAAGGGGGAGCGGCGTGTGGGCGGACAGGTTGGGGACAAAGTATACGAGTGGGAGATGGGATGGGCGTACGGGATGGGCATGCAGGCAGGTGGGCGAGCGGATTGTCATGGATGGCAGGTCTGGTGGCTTAGGTGGAATATCCGGGGTGCGCGGGCTGAGCGACGGGTCCGAACATGAAGTTTAATGTGCCCTGAACGGCCTCTGACTGTGCGCGCAGCGTGGGGAATAGCGAGGGCGAAGCGGGGACTTGGGGAGACTTCCTAGGCGCTTTAGGCGAGTCTGGCGCATTTTTAGCAAGCAACGGTGAGGGCGGCGGGGTCAGGAGGTAGTCCAAAGGTCTAGGGCGGTCCATGGAAGCTATCAATGGGGAAGGGGCGTGAGACGATAATGCTGGAAAGAGGAGGGGCGCTGTGAGTGACTTGGACAAATTTTCCGCATTTTCCTGATGGCGCAGACGAGATTGCGCATTCAGCAACTGATTTACTTCACTAAGGTGTTCTCCTGGTTGCGTTTGCGACACTGTGGACGAAGTAAGCGAGTCTGAGGAGTGAGATCGTGTTTTGGACGGTTTTGATGGTTCTGACACTGTTTCCTGGCCTATAGGGCTGGGCCGCGAGTTCGAAATCCGATTCCCTACGTCTAGGCGGACCTGTGGCTGCATTTGCGATACTTCGGTCTGGGCGATGCTGAGACGTGGGGCGATGTGCTGGGCGCTTTTGGCGGTTCTGACGCGCTCTCCGGGGTCCGCTGATCGAACGGATGGTCTTGGGACATCGGGGGAGTGCCCTGGTGATCGCCTGCGAGCACTGGTACGGTCTGCTGCAAAGGCGGAATGGAAACGCGCTGACAATGGACTTGGACGCGTTTGGGCGCTTCTGGTGCGTTTTCCGGGGTACCCAAGCTAAACGACGGCCTTAGGGACAATGGGGAATGGTCCCGCTAACGTTCTACGAGCGCCGGTACGGCCTGTGGCAAATACGGATAGGGAACGCGATGGGAACGCCCTTGGACGCTTTGGACGCGTTTTCCGGGACCTGCAGATGAACGGAGGGGCCTAACGACGAGGGGAACGCGCCCTGACGATTTTCTGACATTGCTTGGACTGCCTGGAGCGAAGGCGGAATGGAGATGGACTGAGAAAGTACCTGAGTGTGGTTGGGTGCTCTAAACGAGTTTTCCGGTACAAGCAGGCTGGACGGAGGGCCGGAGGACAACATATGAGTGCCGCAGAAGGGCTCTACGGGAGCTGGGGCGGTCTGGAGCGAAGATGGATCTAAGATGTCCTGGGCATGCTGTTGGGCGCAGAGTCTGGGCGTGTTGGGCGAGTCTTCCTGTACCTGGGAGCAAAGCGACAGGCCTGGCAATGAGATAAATGTACCAGAACGGGGTTCTGACGGCGCTGGGGTATCGTGGTGCAAAGATGGATCTGTGACGCGCTGGGAAGGCTCCTGGAAGCTTTTTGGCACTGACACACGCAAGGCTGGTCGTTTTGAAAGCCGTAAACGCTGACGCGAAGCTACTGGAGATGAAACGAACTCCAAAAGACCCCGTTCTGGGGTTAACGGCGACATCTCCGCTAATAACGGCAGTGCAAAGCTCTGAGGTGCTGCTGATGCGGAAAAACTCGATTTTGGCGATACTGACTCGTGCTCAAAGCCGGGGGTGTGTGTGGAATCTAAGGAATTGAGGGATTGAAAAGCTTGCGAGTAGAGATTAATATTATAGACGTACTGATGGCTTGTTTTTCTGCTTGTAGGCTAGGAATCGAGATCCGGTGAAGAATTGTGGGATCTGGGCCGGGGGCCGGGGCGGTTGGAGCAGAGGTCATTGTACCGCAGGGCTCTGTTGAGGCATTGGACAGGGGAAAGGCCGCAGATTCAGATACCGACAAGGCGGCCGCTGCGGCCGTGCTCATGAAATTTAAACTCCGCAACGGCTATCACCGCATCGTTAGAGCTAAATTTCTTCAGGTGGTTATAAGAACCGAGTCCAAATATACATTTGGGACTCGGAATCTACGAGTTTCAAAAACCAGTATAAACATAACTTGAGACATACTTTTTTTTCGAAGTGGTAAATCAAATTTTTTCCAAGTCGTTGTCACACCGGGGGAACCATGCTAAAACGCAACGGTTTGACCCAGTCCTTAGGCAGAGCACTCGCCTTTCGCACTCCGCTGTGTATGTTTGATAATTATGGTCATGTTTGTTTCTGACCGAGAAAGGCAGTGCTCTGCCTAAGGAACTGGTCGCGAGTCTAAATATCCATCCTCGACGGCTACGTGCGCATGCGAATGAATATCGGAGCTCTAAAGGTTGGGTGGAAGCCGAGCGTTAGCGCTGGCTGGTACGCGAGGACACGAAAAACACGCCGCTCGGGTGGGCGGGTTTCGGCCTGGCGGTTTTAGCTCCAAGTGGACACGAGTACGAAAGGCTACGCTGTTATTGTTATGTACTTAGGTATAACATGAATGACATAAGCTATCAGATCTGGAAAGAAATTACAGGTTACAATTAAAAGACAAACTGCTCGAAGAATATACAAGGGCGGGAGGGTGGGTTAAAAACAGAACGCTTGTGTGGGGAAAAGGCGAGGAATTCGGTGATGGGCTGGGAATGGTACCGTAATTGATGGTGGGGAAAAGGAACAGAGAAAACGAGCCAAACATGCGCACATGCGTTCCGCTCGGTTGGACGCTGGTGCCGCGCCGGCTCGCCTGGCCGGCACCTTAGCTAATTACCGAGTCAAAATATGCATTTTGGACTCGGAACCATACCCACAGAAGCCCTGGCCTGGTGGCTTGGCTTGGGTTCGATGAAATCATGGGCCAGGCCCAAGCCCCCACTGTGGCTCGGCTAGGCCCAGCCTATGGGTCATGCACGCCACTAGTTCATTCAACTTGAAAGAAGCTGCCCACACGTTTCCAATGGCAAACAGTTAGGTAATAAGTAATCGATGGAGATTGTTGGATGGCATACCAATCGGCACTGATAATTGATACCAATAAGTTGACTGATCCATCTGTGCTTGGATTTCTTGAATCAAAATGCCAGCAACGCGTGCCACTGGCCGACACCCTCAACCTCGGGGCTCCAAATCACCAAGGTTCAGCCCAAGTTTGGAGGAGGATGAATTGCTCTTGGTATCCTCAGGCTCCACAATGGTTTCAGGTGCACTGAGCAAGGCAGCTTGCGGGACAAAAAGCCGCCCAAAAGCCATTATTAAAGCCATTGAGATATTGTCGGATGATGGGTCAGTGCCACCCTGCGTCTCAACCAGCACTGCAGTTGGGCTCCAATGTCAGAATGCAGAATTGCAGAAGGTATTATTTGGTTCCTGACGACACACAAGGCTCATCGTCTACACAGAAAAATAAATGCTCTGAGGAGGCCTTGGCGCGATGTCAGCAAGAATTGCTTGAACTCCATCGGACAGCTGAAAGCAAGAATTCAACCAAGGGAAAGCTTGTATTGGTGAGTCCTATGTCCTCCAGTGATGGAGGGGCCTCATTTCCTACGAATCTAGGATGAATCAGTCATTGAAGACCATCTATGTTGCGAGGTATGCATGAACGAAATGTGGGTTCCTTATTTGTGAGTTCCAGTTTTGCTTTTGCTGCATTAGCCTCATCCAGGGTCTGTTTCTAGGCTTCCTGACTGCGGTCACACATTTTGCCAAACCTGCCTCCAGGATTGGTTCGATTCAATACTTGTGCAGCATATCACCACCCATCCACACTACGATCTCAACCAACCCAACGTCTTATTAATGCCACAAATCACTGCAGCCCTGCGTGGTATGCCGAGTGCAAGAGATCCCCAAATTCAGCACTTGCTCATGCAGCTCAACTCTCAACACCCCCAATACACCTGCCCTACTTGCTGTAAACCTGTCCATGGACGGCCCGTGGAGAATTTCGCACTCAAAGCGCTCGTCCAGATTATCACTTCTGTGAGGGGCGAGAGCAGTCCCGAGAAAGCAGCGAATCCAAAAGGGAAGGGTGTAACACGCCGGAACGAGCCTTGGTCTGGTTTCTTTCCTCAACTTAGCGACTGATGGCTGCATACGTTCGGCAGCTGTATGTTGGTGCCCTACTAAACTCCAATATCATTTGATCCCATGTATCTTGTTGTGGGTGCGGAAGTGCCGTTTCCCCATGAGCTGCAAGAAATAACTGATGGACCATTTCATGAATTCATGAATTAGCTCCTTTCAACTCCTTTCGTACTTCTGTACTAGCATGTGTCCGCTACTGGTGGAAGAATATATTTGTTCTGATTTACGGTTTTCAAGTGCAGCGCAACCATGAATCCCGGCAGTGCAATACCATCTGCTATACCCGACACCACAAAGCCCGCATCGCCAGCCGACTACGGATAAGTACATGAACACGCCCAGCCCTGAGCGCGGTAGCTGATTTGCCCCCTTTCGCCATCTATGATTAGCGGGACATTGCAGGAGCCATAATCCATGACAAACTAGGAAACACGGCATCTCCAGTAGAAGCGGCACCTCCCTACAGCATCGGGGCCTACTCTCAGAGATATGAGGAGATAACTCCAATGGATGGTGTAGTAACCCTGATTTGCAAGCACGAGGGATGGCTGAATGAATGGGGTGGCTTTGCAGGCGGTTCATCGAGTTCTATGAAGGCATGTCCAAGTGGAAGCATCTTGTGTGGAGGTCCTGTTGTACCATGTATGTATCGTGAGGTAGATTATATATCGACTGAATCAAGAGGCTGGCTGCCGCCGCAAGTAGTCAAATAAATTGTATGCCATTAATATTGCTGGGGATGCCTGCCATATGAAGACCGCATATACGCGTACGGGGACAAGCCTTCCGTTAAGGTGATAGCGATAAACTGGACAGATGTCAGCGAGGGTATTCCAATTTGGCAAATTTCTCACCATGAAGTGGGAAATATCCGCACCGTTGTGGGTGGCTTACAGAAGTGATAATTTCGGATGAGGAAACCAACGAATTCGGTCACGTCAGCCGCCGTGAAGACACGCCGCCACTATTTCGATGGCCTTCAGAAATCAGGAACCAGGATCTTCGAAGGTCCACCAAGTAGAAAGGGTCGGTAAGCATTTAACACCAGTATTATACAACATACCAAGTAGCCATTGTTGTTTGTCCATGGGCCAGAAGCTCCGCCTCGAACACATGCAATGCGGCGGATGTCACATTCCCTGAATATGTTCTTGTTCATAATGTTGGTAATTTTGGCTTTGCATGACCTGATTTCTGCAGCAATAGCATGTAATCGCACCTCCCGTGTGAACCAAAATGAGTTAACAATAGTAAACTTGTGGGTGAGGGCCATCGCTTGCGTGTGGCATGACCGAGTCCAATACTATGGTAGGTGTGACAGGAGTGGACGAGCATGGACATAACATAAACAGGCAGAGGGTCACAGCACCTCGCTTCGCCTCGCAACGTCGTTGCACGCATCAAGTGGTGCGGCGAACAACGCTGCGAGGGTGGCGGGCGCGAGCTGCTCCACCTGCGACTCTCTGTGAACGAGAGAGGGAGGTAGGGGCGGGCAAGCGCATAAGTAAAAACGTACTTAGTACCATATCATATTCAAATGGATGTGCAGATATGAGGCGTATACTGGTGGATGAGCGTGCTGGCATCAACGGACAGGTATGCCAGTAGACGGGTGTGGTATTGGTGGATGGATGAGGGGGGGGGCAAGCGAGGCCCACTCTGTCGTCTCGTTCGTACGTGTCGTTGTCCCATTCATGCGGAGTCTTGCTCGCGTGCATACGATATTGGTGGTTCATCGAGGGCCGTCATTTCTGTCATGAGCCCTGTTTGCGGCCATTCGCAGCGGCAACATCTGTATGCATTGCCGTTTGCGAGTGGCCATTCGTGGTTGTTCGTGGTGCGGCCCCAGCCGTCGTTAGCGCTTGTTTTTAATGTGCCGCTGCGAGTGCTATGTCAAAAATCTATATTGCGATGAGATCAGATTTGATACGAAAAAAAAAGTACTTACCTTCGGAGATCTCTTAATCGTGCTTTTGAGCACGAGAACCCATCTAGTTATATCAATGTGGGCGCACCCTGGGCCCAGGCCCGGGATTGTCGTTGTTGAACCAGTGGTGGCAAGTTCGAGGGGAGAGGGAGGGGTCCAGCGGCGGATGTGAATTTACACATTCCATTA
The DNA here is from genome assembly GCA_015501065.1 of Infundibulicybe gibba. Lineage (NCBI taxonomy): Eukaryota > Fungi > Basidiomycota > Agaricomycetes > Agaricales > Omphalinaceae > Infundibulicybe > Infundibulicybe gibba. The sequence goes on along the minus strand of JADNYI010000048.1, from coordinate 117,598 downwards.
AGCGACAGTAATTCTAGGAGTAGATGAGTGCTTCCAAGCGCAGGGCTTTACAAAGGAATGTCGATGCCAAGGACAGCGATGAGGGATGTGCAGCCGATGTCGAGGATGGTGGGGACAATGTCGTAGATCAGAAAGAGGACAACGGCATGGAGGCCGGCGACGTTGAGGAAGACAACAATCGGGAGGTGAGCCAAGACGACGCTATTTGGGCCATGTGAGCACTAGCACTTATCCTGTAATCAGAGACTGACCTCAATTGCACTATGATAGGGAAGATGAGGCTCTGATACCACCAGTCTTGACGATACTGGCGGCCTGGTCGACATTGCGGACACCGTGATTGAGGACGTTCACGTTGTCATCACCGAGCTTGACGATGGCGGCAGACTGTCCTGGGTAGGGCGCTGCGGTGGAGAGTTCGGAGAAGACCAAGGAAACCTGGGCTGGGTGGTGATGATGTGTGCTAGGGAGGTGATTGGAATTGCTGGCGACGATATTGGAGGCCGGCATGGAACGCTGTATCGGCTAGCGATAGCAAGTTGACCCGCGAATGCATTTTTCAATCTCAGCAAGCGGCCATCGGCGGCCCATCGCTGTGAGGCGCAGCGAGTTTTGAACTCAGATCGCGGCTATCACCGCACTATTAGAGCTCAATTTCTGATCGCAGGGCCCATCTGATACAATAACCGAGTCCTAAAATATACATTTTGGACTCGGAATAGCGCTATTTTCGCACATGAGTGGTTCCAGTCGACGCATGATATCACGGGCGGCAAACGCTTGACAAGGCAAATAAGTGAGATTATAGCAACAGGCCGGAGACGACGGAGGAAGGATGCATTTATAAGACATATATATCTTTCGGAGCCTACGCCGACTGGGGAAGTCTGGCAAAACGACTCTAGAAGCTGGAGCAAAATAATAATGAGGTTAGGTCATAGCCTATTTAATAGTCCCGGGACTTACATCACGCGCGAGAAGCAGTTCCGAGCAGCCCTGGGCCGCGTAGTTGTAGGCTGTCCTCCATAACCATGACACGTCTTTGATTATCAAAGAGATCGCTTTTGTGCTCAAGCAGAGTCGGTTGATATTTTTGCTCAAAAGTGGTTAGCATACATGAGAATAACCCACCATAATCACGAATGCTAACTTTTGCACAAGTGATCATGATCCATAACGGTATTAATCAAAATAATCCTGAAAGGTCAAGGCTCATGAGACTCGAGCACTCCGGCAACAAAAATGTCCACATACTTGTTGGTCCTAGTAAATCGAGGGCAAGCCTGATGATGCCACGAATTTGCATCAACGCTTCCACCACCGCTTCACTCAAAGTCCCAGGGTCTTCAGAGGCGCTTCCAACCGCGAAAAAAGAACCTCCTTCATTTACGATCAGTGTGAGACTCGTGTAGCTAGGAGTAGCATCTTGCGGTTGAAGTCTGGAGCCTCCAGCATCTCATGAATCGCCTTGATAGCTAGAGTTCACATTGAAATTCAAAAATCTACTTTTAGATCGGCTGAATCCATACCATTGTCTTCTAAGCCTGTTGTATTAGGAGGTATATATCATCAGCTAAACCGCATCAAATATCGTATACACGTGTCGCGAGTCCGCACAACGAATATTGATGAACAGCAGCGACAAAGATAACATAATGCGTCGTCGATGCATCGGATGGGCATTGGCGGATCACTGGATGCCCGGACATAGTCTCGTTGCTTGATATAATGTAAAAGGCTGCCTTGTGGAAACATTTTGGGCTCAGAATGCTAGGATTGCTGGCTCAGAATGATTCGGACAGGCGGCCTGCAAAAAACCAGTCAGTGGCTTCCTCCCACTTCTTGATGTGGCAATGTTGGTTCCCATACTGCCATATGAGCTGGACAAAATATGAAGCAATCAGTGCACGAGTTTCAAGAATCCAACGCAAGATACATACGGTTAGACATGCTGTAGTAAGAATGCTGGAAAGTTCAAATTCAGCTTTGCGGACGGCTGGAGATAATTTGATGTGGTTTGAAGATGATACAAACTGATGTAACTAGGACCACGTACATGTGAGTGCAGAATCAAGTGTCTTCATGACCCTTCAAGTTGCGTGATTTTTGTCTTTTACCCGATGAAATACCAATACCAGCAGCATTCGGTGTACATACTAGTCTAACCCCATGCTGCAGCACCACAACACCTTTCCAAAACAATGCTGATTGACAGCAGTAACAAGGGCGCTAGAGGGACCCAGTTCTAGTGTTAGCCGTATGAACTTAATCTGAGTTGATATGCTTACTACCGACTCTGGCCTAGCGCCTGGAGGTCCTGAAGTATGCAATATAATATTAAATATTTGGTAGGGAGGTGTGAGGAGTTCTGCCACTTACTCCGTTATGCTCGCTTCCGACAACAGCATATGATCAATCAAAGACTTATAGGCTGAACGAACGAGGCGGTTAGGCGATACCCTTGATTAGTTTTATTGACTTACCATCCAGAAGCGCTGGATCCCCAGCCTTTCGCTGCTTTAATTTCAACCATCGAAGCTCATACAGGGATTTCCTAATGAAATAATGGTCTGGTGCTTGATATTTGCAACTTGTAGATACTAGGGGACTTACGCAATTGGCAGTCGAGATACTGATGGAAGGAAAAGGTTCCTCAAGGGCGGCTTCTGCTTGGTCGTATGATCCAGAGAGGAAATATGCTCTGACCATGAAGATTTGTCAATACCTCAAGTATTCCTCGTAATAGCCAACATGGGCGAAGGGTTTTTAGAATTGATATCTGATTACATACTCCCATTCTATAGGTCAAATGAACTGGGGACGTGTGGGAAATACATGCCTTTGGCTCCGCCGCACCAGGAGCTGCCATTTCTTCGAGACGGTCCACCACTGAGAAGGTCTTTTGTAACAGCGATACAGCATCTACTACTCTAGTTTCGTTGTGGACAGCCTTATCTTTCAGCGTCAAATTTCTAACGTGGTATAGCTTGAGCCTTGAACACAAGAAGCAGCTGCTAAAAGTTGAACCCTCATTTATGAGCGACTCGGAACAATGAACCACTCGATTATAGGCTCACGGTGTGGGGTGGTAGAAGTGCGAGACACTGGTCGTCGGCTAGCATACGCGTGATAATTAACCCCATGGGAAGGAAAACGATGTGATCCACATCTGTAATTTGTTTGATTGGGATGACTTATTTGACTTTGTGCAAATAGAAATGAGTTAGCTACAGTTTGATTGCGGTAAGCAATTCTGAAACCGCACCCTGGATGGCCTCATATGTCCTCTGAAGACTTTTCCTGTTGCGCTCTGGCATAGAAAGGAGGAGTTTGGGGCGCTATGCTACGGGATTATCTGTCCAGGGTGGGACGGAGAGGGGAGGAGTCGGGACGCGGAACCTCAAACCCACCAGAAAGAGTCGGAAACCCGAAGTCCGACGGTCCGGTTATCTGTCCCGGAGTCCGGGTTTATTTGTTTTATTTGTTTGTTTGTATCCAACTGTGATTGCCAAACAGACCACAGAACCCTTCGCTATAATGGCCCGCCCAACCTCACTTTCGCACATGCGCTTGCGAACAATGCCCGCCGCAGTATGGCTTCCTATTCACTACGCGCATGCTACTATCAAATACCACTACCCTACACACCATCTTAGTCCCCAGTCCCTAGATTTCTACCTGGATGACGATCTGCAACAAATTGAATGGCAATCAAGGCTGTGAATTTGTTTCAGTGGGCCTATTTTCTCTTCTAAAAGGACCTTGCACTGACCTGACCAACCAGTGCATTCGGCGAAGCGAATGGTCAGACTCATTTCTATCGATTCAAGGGCGATTTTACTCCATCACCTCAACCACCAGGCCCCGTCTCTCCGCCCATTAACTTTGCCAACACCTGCGGAGGATGACCCCCCCCCCCCCCCCCGGGTACTAAGAGTCCGGTCTGCGCATAGTACGTTTTTCATTTCTTTCCGTTGCCACCCAACGGCCCACTGACAGAAGCGATTGCTAGGATGTCCCCGGAGTAATGCTCCTCACATACCCGTTGCGCAACAAGACGAGGCACCGACCCTAAATAGGGCTGCACACCCGTGCGTGACGAGACGGCGCCTCTGCACGCAACAAGACCACACCTGCACGAAATGCGACAGCGCCCCTGCACGCGACGAGATGGTACGCCCATACGCAACAAGGCAGTGCACCCGCATTTTATGAGACCTGTTGCATAGTTGTGCTTTGAAACGAGGTAGATCTGTATTACTTTCAACGGTGTTGGGGCCGGTTGGAAAAACAGTTGCAGGCCATCTATGAATTTGCGTCATCGAGCATGCGGCATGAGGCGAAAGACTCGGGGCCTTACATAAGTACATCGACGAAACCTTGGATGAGATGGAACCCCATCAGGAAAAAGCGTAGACTCATAGTGCCCACTGCTGATGTAGTTATCGAGTCTTGATGTCCAGAAATGTGGGACGTACTTGTATTGGAATGTCATGCCAAAGCTTGAGGTTGTTCTCTGAACGCTAGTCAGTCCATGCTCAGCGGGATATCAGTACTATTTACCGAACATCAGCGAATTGGCCGCAAAATTGTAATTGGTTACGAGTGATTCCAGACCTTGTAATTTATGGAAGTGTCATAATTGTATTATAATTCGTTATAATTCAGATACAAGATGTTCCGAGTCAAAAATGTATATTTTTAAGACTCGGTATATTACCCCGAGATCTTATGTCGGAATTTAAGCTCTATTCGTGCGCTCATTCCCGGTGTCGGAGTTTAAAATGTTATGTTTTACGACCAGTTTGATGGCTATTACCGGCCACTGAGCTTGAATCTTACTTTCCGCCTGATGCATCCATGATCCATCGTTCGTTCGACTTGAACAGCATTGGGTGATACACCTTTCCTTTGAATGATGCGCAAGCAATGGGTATTTGTGCTTTTGAGCACAACCGAAAGGCCTTTATAGGTGGGTTATCTCTTTTCTCTAGTTTCTAATTGATTTCTGATGTTATAATTACAGGACTTCGATGCGATGGTTGATCACCATCATGCCTACCTGCTCCATCCCAGTGCCCACAATCTGCCCACTCACGGCTCATCTGCCCACTAGATTTTCACTCACCCAGGCGTCCTGCGGCTGCTCGCAAACGATAATGATCAAATGACGGCTCATACGCAACACAGAACAACTGATGCTTGCACACCACTCGCTGCTCAGCCCGCCCACCTGCCCACCCACTCCTGACTCCAAATAAATGGTAGCCTATGAACAGCAATGAATGATGACGGATTGCAAACAAGACACAAACAACCGATGGATACACGCCGTCCACCCGTCCGCCTATCCCTTGCCCACAGGCGGTAACCGCAATAACCAATAATTTCCATCCCTGTAAACGAGGATCCGTAAGCCATCGCCGCACGTCTGCACACACATGCCTCCATCTTAGCATCCACCAATCCACAAACGCACACAACCCCGACCGCCACTACAGATGTAGGTGCTCGCCTCCCTTTTTCGTTCGCGAGAGGGCTGGGGGCAACACCATTTATTTTTTCCCACTCAGGACCGCCTCACCCGCCCCCTACACCCTCGCGATGTTGTTCGCCGTGTTAATCGACACGCGCAACGATGTTGCGAGGCGAAATAGGAAGTAGGAGGTGAGGAACCCACGGTGTACTGACGAACTCAAGGTGCGTTACTCGTTCCTGAGATGATTGCACTTATGATCAGACATCTCTGCCTTCACTCATCTCTGGAAACGCCGGCGCGCATGTCCTCGCCGACGGTAACACATCTTGAATGCAGGGGACCAAAAACAGTGTGCGTATCCCCGCTAACTATGCTACTCTTTGCTAACACCAACATGCACAGGAAGCTCGACGACATCGGAGGCGGCGGATCCTGTGCACGTAGCAGTAGAGGCAGCTGGCATCAGATGCCGAGAAGGGATACTTATTGCGAGTATAGACTACCAGTGTCCCATAAAATGAAGTGCATCAGTCTCCTCATGTATATGTAGGTTGTATATAATTTATTTAAAAAGGAAAAAGAAATTGACTCGGACATGCCGTGCTGACAGCAACGGCCCTCAACCTCAAGTGCAAGCTATTGTACCATATACAACTCAGCCACAACAGGAAAAATTTATCGGCCCGATTGCCAACTCCTTGCGACCCTCGTGAACTGCATACGAGAGTAACGGAACTGGATTGCAACCTATTGCAACCTGCCTGTAATTTAGTGTAAGGATAAAACTTGGACATCTGGACCTACAGCGCACGTGCACGATTGTTATCGATCATCGATCAATGTCACCACAAACATCGCTGAACGTTCGATTCTCTTCCCAAATGCCCACTTCCACACAATAATCTCTCGCCTGTACGAAAAATCCAGTAGGGCCTCTACTACTTGGGAACTCCTGTAGTTTCGTCCACCTTCGACTCTGCTGCCAGTGTTGGACACGTCATCACCCCAAGCTCCACCTCTCAGTCTGTCTTGTTTGTGAAAATCTTCTGGGGGAATCTGCTATCTGTATTGATCACTGCGGTGGGAGTTTGTGGGTCCTCTCTCAACGGCAATGAAAATTTTCAAGCCTGTGCTATCTGCTGGTCCTGGCCTTTTTGGCTGTCTCTGGATGCCCCTACATATTAAAACTCACGCTGGTGTCAAGAAGCAGCTACTCAACGGTAGCAACCACCCGGCAATCGCTCCAATTTCGGGACCGTTTTTGCATCAGATGCCCTGGGCATCATCTGAGGAGTAACAAATTACGTTCTCCCCACCCACAAGCCCTTTGTTTCACTCGTGGGTAGTGAGGAACATACTGAACGTGCCAAATACGCCCAGAACATCGAACCAAGTCCCCGCACCACCACCGTGCTGCGAATACTCTTGGAAGAACACTTTCACGCCTAAGTTTCGCCTCCGAATGCGCCGTCTCGTCCGGGTCATTAGGGAATACACAAAATGCACCCATTACACTCAAATTTTCAAATTAGGTACCAGCATCATCCCCCGCACCCCTCGCGCCGCAAGTGTGCTCGAGACCTTTTTTACGACAATGGCTCGTTCCTGAACGTGTCGCCCTGCCTGGGTCATTCGGAAAACGTACGAAACCAGCCCACAACGCTCACACTATGGTCTACAGAGCCCTCGGATATCTCGATTCATGCCCCTGGTAGCTCCCATCTATGCCATATTTTCCTGCTTCTGAATTGTATTTTAAGGTCATTGATCCCCCAACACTGGAGATAAGGATTCTCGAAAAACTACGGCCGTGCCGTAATGTAACTACGCACCTCGCTAAAACCACCATTCCAACTGGTACACCAGCAACCTCCCTACTGATACGAAGCCGCTTCCCACCCCCAATGATATCGGTCGCAACTGCCGCGGTGGGAGATGCGGCTCCATAACGGATGGTACGACCGGTTACGCATCGATCACGCATAGTTTTATTTTATGTATTTTCATTTGGTGGACGCAAATCCTATCATTGCACTTGACGATGTATGATAAATATATGAGAATCGCATATGAATCTACTGCCATCATTAGCAGAATGTTTATTAATTCCATGGTTGATACAAGGTATGAAATCTGTTGCAAGTGGTAAGTTTAATCCATATGTTGCAATTGGTACAATTATTATAAATAATACATGAAATAAGCAATTGCTGCGTAAGATGTCCGATATAAATATATTTTGTTACGAGCAATTGCAGACATTGTGAGCTAATTATAACATGTTACACCCTGTTACACCCAGCTTGTAAGAATCGGGCCATTTTGCTGATGTCCTATTGAACATTCCGTTGGGCCAACAAAGAGTAGACGCAAATTCATTAGTCATCAACTTCCTCGCCACGCCTGAAGTTCAAGTTCCTCTACGCAGTCCCATCTCAACCTGTTGCCCGATTTCCACAAACAGGTACCGTCACGCCTATTCTCTCTGTTCTACACAAACCTTCTAATTCAAGTGCCCTCTAAATAAATCTTATATGGCATACACACTGCACCAAGTTGCCTGCTTATTGAACCCCCGTATGCTTTCCATGAGTCGTCTCGCTTTTCTTTGATCATCCCTGTGGTTCCGGGCGTCATTGAGAACGTCATTGGCGTATTTGCGGTGGCTTCGATTGTTATGGGACTCGGTATGTTCTATCGTAGTATAACGTCGACCGTCACTAAGGCGCACTTTAGGCACCAGACTGTTCAAGGGAAACGTCTCTCCATTGGTTGCAGAACAATACAATCAGATCAAATCGCTTACCATCACAGCTAAGAGGTGAGCGAGTCGTTGTGGATCTGGCTTCAACTGTTTCGAGTGTCTAGATGGTATGATTTCTTCCGCCCGCCATTTCCGCGCGGCAAGTGATGGGATTCTCGCTCGGTGTTTCTATCTGTTTATCGATATTGGTGCCCTTGTTGGTCAACTTTCAGTGGTATACTCGGGGAAGGTACGTCTTGTCGAATAAACACATTGACACTCGTTCCAATGATTCCAATAGTTTGTTGAGTATTGGCTCATATACACTTCCAAACATGACTTTCCTTCTCCGTCCAATCATCCTATATGTTGAGAGGAACCAACATATCCAATTTCCCCCTACCGATTCTATTCTGGCGACCACACTCCGTCTATGGAATCATGCGGCACGTGGACGCTGGAGTTGGAATCCGACCTGATACCAGTTGACCACTGATGATTTCTGGGAGAATGCCATTCCAAGCCAAATTGCAGGGGAGAAAGGGAGTTGGTGTGGATGATTTTTAGCGATCAATGTATGGATGGAGCGCGGTGAAGCTTGAAGGCCTGTGTCTCTGGTACCCGATTTATTGCACGGGGTTCCACTATTCAGGCTCTGGCGACAATCACTACTTTTTTGGGCTCACGTACAACCGATTCAACAACAAATTCACCGTCTCAGCGTCGATGCATGGCCTACCCAACGACATCTTGTCAAACTTGCGCGAGGTAATCATGATGTCCAGGATCTCACTCCATTTGTCTATTTCCCTACCGCATATTTTACCTTGGTATACCTTTGCCCACCTAACACCTATTGCACGTAATTTAGGATATATATTAAGTTTGAGTTTCTACATATGTACCAATTCGGTTTTTCTGACGCGCGATCATCCACTCTTGGATGTCAAGCTTGAGGAAATGAGTTCCGAGTCCAAAATGTATATTTTGACTCGGTATATTATCGCCGCGAACTTTTCGGTAATTTCCTTCAAGCTTTTTTCCCCTTATCATCATGCTCCTCACACTAGCACAGTGCCCTTCCGTCTTAGTGTTCTCTCATCATGATATTGTTAACACCCCACCGTCTGTCACCTTCCCCAACTCGATTTTCTCGCAAATGAGACAACCGTCTCCTCAACGCTGCCCCGAACTCTCAAAATCAAGACGGTCCTTATCTCGGGGGCATCTCGTCATGCACTCTTATTGATACATCAATGGGTTGTCGATAAGGCCGTGCACATCGCTAGCGTGGACTGGATTTGAATTTGCAGAGCAGAGCCTGCTCCTGATTCACGGGTGTGCCGGGTGCGTTATTTTTTTTTCACCTCCGCTCTCATAGCTGACGTGAATCGGCAGCATGTCGTTGATCCACTTGTTACCCTCTCGTGGTTGGTACCCCGTATCAGATAACACCGTTAGAGTAAATTCCCTCAATGAATGTCATACCCCTCTCGCAACTGATGCAGCTCCTGTCTTGATCCTCTCTTGTTGTAAGACTGCCCCCACTGTCTGCCGCCCTTCGTCGTCAACATTGCCCCAACTCGAGGACTTAAATGAGACAACCGTCTCCTTAACCGCAACCCGAACTCTCATAGCCGAGACGGGCCTCATCTCGTCAATACCGCCCTCATTGATGCCGCCCCATCTCTCTCGCAACCACTCGCAGCCTTTTGGTTTGTGTGATATTTGGGTTTTGGGGGTTTTGACCGATAGGTGCTAGATGAGTCGCAACCTCAAAAACGCGCAAACAACGAATGGCTGGGTTAGCATCCAGATGGCTCGGGTTTCATGCTATAGAGTATGCTGATGGTAACTAATTCCAATATCCCAGGTCAAGATGCTGGATCACAAGCCTCCTATGAGCCAAGCCGATTTCGACGCGTGAGTGCTATATGCTATAGACCCCTCCTCCTCATCTAAGTTAGCACTAGGCTGGCGCAGTCGGTGAGGTGAAGAGTGCTATTTCTGAGGGTATTCATCCAAAGATGATTACGAAGGGTTCATCGGGCTCATACTTCGCTTGTTCGAAAAGCGATACTGGACGGGACCAAATCATGGCGTGAGCCCCCTTCCTGCATCCACTTCTTTAATTAATATAGGATTCCTCGCAAGCGGTTTTAAGCCTAAAGATGAAGAACCATATGGTCGTTTGAACCCCAAGGTTAGAACTTAGCACAGTTTCCCGTGGGTGGGGCGCGGATTTAAGAATTTCTACCCAGACCACCAAATGGATTCATCGACAGTTCCAGTGGATAATCCCATTTGGACGCTTTTACTTGAAGGTGATCCTCATGCTCTTCCAGGATAACGCCACTGAATCTGCTCCTACTGATTTACCCAGTCAATGTCTTATCGTTCAGCACTCCTGCATCACGTCCACTCCGGGCGACGATGACGCACACGCCAGCCCCACTCGCATCAAATTCGTCGGTCCAAACACGGGTGGAACATTTATGACGGGGGCCTGTCCCCCCTCAATCACTTCTGTTCAGCACAGCCACGTCGCGCAACGGCTCGCCTTTTGTTCCACTCGTCTTGGACATTGGCCGACCAGCTCGCTCGCACCCCATCAGCCGCCAGCTCAGCCGCTCTCGCTAGCACTCTCCTATCTTATCGGTGCGACCTAACACGACACTGTGGCTAGTAGTGTGTATTCATCTCTATTCGCGATTGCTGCTGTTCTGACTATCATCTAGCAGTTGACTCTTATTGAACTCAACTCTACTACCACTATTGCTTGGCACCACTGCATTCCCTGTGGCCCGTCGCACTCTGCGTCCCCGCCATCACACCCCATCGACCTCATCATCACGCATCTCCACCAGGATGGGCATCTCGTGCATATTGGTGCCGGCACATTTCCCCTCATCTACGTTGGGCTCACGTTGCGCAAGTAAATAACTTAATTTTTTTTAGTTCATTGGTACCTGCCCGAACATGGTTCAACAGATTGCTCACCAGCTTTCAATGCACTCTATAACAGCTCACATGCCCGAAGAACGCAACCAACCCCACCCAATGCCCCGCGTATGATGGTTGGTGGCACCCATCTAGCACCTGCACCTCGTCCACATCCTGGCATTGCAACCATACGGGGCGGTGGGTGCCGCAATGAGACAACAGGTAAGTACTTTCTATTAATTTCGAACCACACACAAATGATGACAAGCTAGCCCTCCAACCCCGGCGACTGAATGAAATGATGAAGTGGCGATGCCCCACCAATGAAATGACAACATGCGCGAACATAAGGCTGCAGCATATCGGAGGACGGGATGGTGGAGAGCGCGGTGATATTGATGGGATACTAGCATGTATGCGGTCGACGATGCCACCAATGTATATGCCTTTGCTTGGGCTTAGTTTTGTTATTTATCAGTACATAGAGCTGTTTCGGTGGTGTTTGATATTATAAATACAGATATAAGTGAGTTTGAATTTACGATGGCCTTAAAATGGACTCGGGTTCCGAGTCAAAAAATGTATATTTTTTCAAGACTCGGTATATTACCCCGGGATCTTATGTCGGAAAATAAGCTCTATTATCGCGCTCATTCCCGGTGTCGGAGTTCGAAAAGTTATGTTTTGCGGCCAATTTGGTGGCCATTGCCGGCCACTGAGTTCGAATCTTATTCCGCCCAATTTCGTGACTGGTATTCAACCTGAACAGTGCTGGGTGATATATCTTTCCTTTGAACGACACATAGATAACGGGTATTTGTGCTTTTGAGCACAACCGGAAGGATCTTCCAGGTGAGTTATCTCTTTTCCCTAGTTTCTTATTGATTTCTAATGCTATAATTTTGACGCGATGCACACTGTCGCCTTGCCTACCCATGTGCCCGTAATGTGCCCACTTGCGGTTCGCTTACCTACCAGATACTCACTCATCTAGGCGCCCCACAGCCGCTCACAAACAAAAACAACGATCACGAACGAATTAATGGTGGCTCGCACATGGCACATGAACGTTTGAGCGGCTAAATTCTAATGCTTGTGCACCATTCGTCGCCCACTGCCAGCAGCCCCAAACCCATCTCCGGCCCCAAAAGAATGTGAACGACAGCCTATAAACGACAACAAACGACACATACATGACATCCGCCTGCACGCCTTATCCCTGGGTTACCCATAGGCGACAACCATGATAATCAATAACTTCCGCCCCTGCAAATGAAAATTCGCAAGCCGTCGCCGCACGTCTACACACATAACTATACGTAGGTGCCCGCCTCCCCCTTTCGTTTGTGAGAGGGCTGGGATGGAACTATTTGTTTTGCCCACCCAGGACCACTTCACCTACCCCCTACACCCTCGCAGCGTTGTTCGCCGTGTTAATTTACATGCGCAATGATGCTGCGAGGCGAAATAGGAAGTAGGAGGTGAGGAACCTGCGGTCTGCTGACAGACTCAAATTAAACAGGCTGTATTGCTCATTCCCAAGACGATTGCGCTCGTGATCAAACATCTCCACCTCCACTCGTCCCTGGAAATGCCGACGTGCATGTCCTTTTCGTCAGCACATCTTGAATGCAGGCTGAAAACAGTGTGTATCCCCACCAAGTATGTTACTCTTTACTAATATCAACATGTACAGCAAGCTCAATGACATCCGAGGCGGCAAATCCCATGTGCGTAGCGATAGACTCTGGAGTACGACAATGTTGTAATGGGTAAGATCTCGCTCTGGTACGCACCATAAATCCTGCTGCACTTGCCTTGCACGCAGCAGCGTATCCATACCTGTGGCGGGTCGCGAGGGGGCGGGGGTGATCGCAGGACGAGTATGGATCATATATGTACGAGAGCATGCAGAACGTAGGTGCGCGGCATGGGATACCAGGCCCTCGTGTACGGTAAAGGATACTTAGTACGAGTATACTACCGGCGCCAACCCGCAGAACGCAGTGCGTCAGTCTCCTCATCTATGTCCTCATGTATGTACTACTACCCCATTTTCTCATGCAATCCAGCTTGTTTGACATGCCGTTCTACCTGTTTGCCAACACGCCGACTTCCCACTCTCTTGCAAACGGAGGTTGAACTGGCCACTCCGCGTTCGTTGATGTTCTCCGAGTCGCCACCCTGCTCTCCCGCGGGTGAGAGTGTCAGTACCACTGTCCCATTCTGGCACCTCCAACCCTCAATAGTCCCCTGTTCGCTCATTGCATATATATTATGTATATATCGCACACCTTTTGAGATTGTATATGCGAGTTTATATAACCTATTTAAAAAGGAAAAAGAAATTGACTCGGACATGCCGTGCTTACAGCAACGGCCCTCAACCTCAAGTATGCTGTGCAAAGCAGCGGCCCTCAAACTCAAGTTTGAATGCTTTCGCCCAGCAGCTACTCGAGCTTTGTACAGCATTAACCATTGCATCTGACATGTCCGCTATCACTCCTCGGCCACTCTCTCTCTCTGAGATCGACATTGAGCTAAGGACCGCCTTTCAAACCGCTCGTGAATTTCTCAGTTCTCCGAAAAGATACACCAGGAGTGACTTGACCGTTTGGCGAATGACACTGCAGGAAACACTCCTGGCTGCGGAGAATGACCACCTGGTCCGTTTCCTCCTCTATATAATTGCAAGAAGTTAACAACCCTTCGTAAGATTCAAAAGATCTCTGAATGGTTCCAAGATTGTACTGGGATGGATACTGCTGGCCTCGACCCCCTGCGGCTAGTGCACATTTTCATTGAAACCTGCCAATTTATGGAGCAGGATCAATTCGAATTGGCAAAGCTAGTACTTTCCAAAGCGCAGGATCGTCTGGTTTGGGTGACATATAACATTACTCTATGCCTGAATTTGGTTACTAACTGAGACTTCAGTTATCACAGCCAGATCAACACTAGCATAATTTGTTGGAATCGGATAGTGACGCGTCCGACACTTCTGAGTCCGAGGACGAAAGAAACCCGATTATTTCCCATTCAGCTGAGGTCATCCCTGCGGCCCAGATTTCCCATCTCAGGCCAACACCCTCCAATTCTCCTGATCGCAAGCGGAGGCGGGTGGCATCACCAACACCCCCATCACCTCCTCTTGCTCCTACATCATCCACACATTCCTCACCATCGATTGCGTCACTGAAAGCGGAGATATCGTTCCAGGGTCTGGATGCTCTTCCAGTGCCCTGCCGGGACTGGAACCAGTGGAATAAACTTCTAAAAACGGATCGGGACTGGTGGATGAAGAAGTGCATGCAGTGGGCTGAAGACCTTCTGGAAGCCTGGACTCACCGTGAGGATTGGACCAATAAGAACTCGGTGACTCCCAATTCCCAGATTTTATATGAGGGGGTGATAGACTGCATTCGGGAAATGCGTCATATTGAGCACACTGTTTATAAAACTGGTCACTGGTGTCGCTGTGACAAGGTCTGTTCCACAGATTACATCCCTATTCTAAGATTTCAGCTGCTAAGGATACCGCTACAGAAAAGTGGCCTTGCAGCTTCTATAAAATGTTGGACAGACCCAAAGGGATTGGGACGATGGAGAGCTAATCATGTAGTGGTCTTATTTCGCAAGCACCGGGTTCAAGAATCGTTGGGATTGATCCTACAATCCTGGTCCCCAGAAGACATATCCCAACAATGGGCACACCAGTCCAATGACCCCGGTGAGAAGTATCTTGAGGGTACACATTGTGAGGTATATATTGCTGGCATCTTGAAGTCCCTAGTAGCTTAATTAACCCTCTTTTCAGCACCCAGAAGAAGGCCAAGTTGGTGTGTTAGAGTGCAACATTCTTGAAGAATTGGTGCATTTCCCTATGGCAGTTCCTCTGGAAGCACACCCCCAATCGGTCTTCTTTCTTCTAGACGAAAATTGTTTTGGTGTTGCTTACAAATTGTGGTTGGGATTCTTCCTTCAGTGGAGAGGGCATTCAGCAAGTACCTTCCCACTTAAATCCTAACTCCATTACTGACCTTCCTAGGTTCATCCCTTTGATGATAAAAAACTTCATACATTGTATTCAAAGGCCTGGACAACCATCCGGGAGCTGCATAAGCAGGGTCAACTTCTACAGCTGCCCTTCCCTTTAGATGTCATCATCCCACGGACCTTGGAGATAAGGGAACTCAAGAAAGCAGTGGAGTCCCATGCATTTAGGGCTTGTGGGGTTTGTGACCGGACACGGTTGAAGTGTGTCCAGGAAATCCCAGTAGAGTGTAGTGATCCGCACGGGTCTACCGCGGGTATTTTCCCACGACCCGCACCCGTACCCGTGGGAACCCGCACCCGTGGTGCGGGTGCGGGTACGGGTACGGGTTACCCACGGGTTTGCCCAAAAACCCGCAATACCTGCGGGTTTCGGATTTATCCCACGGGTATGGTACTTGCAGACCTCAGGGACTAGTGTCCAACATGCCCCCTAGTTATGGGAACCTTCAGGGCTATCAACCTAAGCTCTATGACCAATATAAACTTAATAATACCTCCGCGAGTGGTGCGAGTTACTGTTTTTGGCTTATTTTGGTGAATATTTAGTCAAAATGTATGATTTTTTTTGCAGATTTAGCATAAAACAGGGCCAAATAGTGATAATCGCACCCGCGGAATTACCCGTGGCATTACCCGTTACCCGCAACATGGGTACGGGTTTTTGCGGGTTTGCGAAAAGTGTACCCGCGGGTAACCCGTACCCGTACCCGTGGGAAAACCCGTACGGGTTGCATTACCCGTGCTAATCACTAGTAGAGTGCCATCCAGTATTTAGTTCAGCGGTAGGTTGTGGGGTCACTCTGGCAGAAAAACCTTACCAAATGAAGCCTGTGAGTGCATTTGGTTGGAATAGCTTTCCCACTGACCCCCTCTCAGGTGGAGGGAAAGAGGCAAGGAAAAATGGCCAACCCTCCTGCCATTTTGGATCCTCACAGCCCTGAATTGATGCTGGAAGAGGTTGGTCCTGATGAGGCAGTTCTGGAGCAGTGTGGTAGATATGTCCTTAAGTTTGTGGACTCCAAGACTCGAGAATTGGTGAGCTCTCTGGCTGCTCACCTATCCATTGAAATATTGTTTAAATTTTTCACTCAATTTAGCTGGATTTTTGGATTTACAACGCATTTTCAGATAAGACTTTAGAGAAGCTAATAACTCACCACAGCTTGCTGAAAAAAGTGAAGAAAATAAAACGGGGCCACCAGTTTGACTACTACAGCCAGGGGTCAATGAGGTGTGTAGGTTTTAGGATGGCCCAGGGCGGGAGAGTAGCAGATGCATATGCCATGTATGAAGGCATGGGTGCTAGTAATGCTCAATCCATCCATGCTTTGCTAAATCATGCGGAGGTCAGTTACTATAATCACATCTAGAATTACCAGCTCTGAAGAAATCTATAGGATGACTCAATCCTCTTTCTTACAGCCAAGGCAGCCCACCAGGGCCTGTGCAGCCAGTTGAAACCAGAGCCACTTGCTGACAATGGCTTTGGAATAACGGCAGCCACACAGTATGCCTGCGATAATTACACTAGCCCACTGCACAGCGACAAGGATGCTGTTCATAGCCTATGTGCTCAGTATGAGCTAAAGGCAGAGCCAAAGGAATATTCCTTCATTTTTGCGGAATACAGGAAGTATGTGGTATCAAGGGCTAATAGTCTTTGGTGCGTATTTCCCAGAAATCAATTGAATAGGCTGGATGAATCCCTCTTAGGTCATTTGATGGTAGCCAAGTACATGGGACAATGCTCCCTTCTACACAGCCCCTCCACTCGGGGAATCGAATCTCCTCAGGCACTCATATGACAATTACAAGAAAGAATTGGGCAGCCGCTGCAAAATATGAGCAAGTCAGACATACTAATACCCTCAGGGGCAAGTACTGGGAGGAGATGCAATGATAGAATTTAGAAACTAGATTACCGTTACTAAGCTTGAACTCAGAACTGGTTGTTGTGCTCATTGTTGTGAAGTTGAACAAGTTTTATCAAGAACCTGAATGCACGACACAAACAACTGTGCGTGGCATTAAACACGGGTGGTTTGTATGCATGGTACCAGAGCAAACTCTGGCACACCGCAACAATACAAGGCGGGCTCCGAAACTGAGTCCCTGGGAATCTCATTCAAACATCATCAGTTGCCTCACCTTATACCCTCCATTTTGCCTTGCAACATCGTCGCATGCTGACCGACATGGTGAGCAAGGGTGTGAAGGCACGGGGGTGGGTAAGGCAGCTACATACATTTATTCTACTAAATAATCCCACCAAAACTCAGTAGCGATGAGAGTTACAGTTATTTGGACATGGTATTGAAATACAAATGAGGTGTTTGGCGCATTGTGTATCCATTGTTTATCAAGACTGGCCATACATAGTATCTGTGAGCAGCTAAAGAGGAGAAGGAGACATCACATACACACTGGTACTACAATTCCCTGCCCTGAAAAGCATGCGTCGCCTCCACTGCCCATCTTGGAGTGACAGGTTTGGACATGGACAACCGCACGTCACAGTGTGGGTTGTGAACGCATATTGAGCACACATGGTTGGAGTGCTCGGGGCCGGGGGGTGAGGCATACGGAAATGAGAAAATCTGCGTTGTTGGTGTTGGTCATGTGGAGGTGATCCTGCTTGGGGTCAACTTGGAACATTTAGATATGATATATATTAGTATAACACACCCTAATGAACACCTTGGAGAGCGCCATGGGAATAGGAATGGGAACATCGGCACCATCACACCACAGACTCGGAGGTGGTGGTGACGAGCCTCCTAGCGCAATGACGAGCTTGTTGGGTCATGAGGGGTAAACCTTGCAGATGAGCTGCTAGAAGAGTTGGGACCTGGGAGCGCTCTTGTGCGGGCACCTTGGGGTGGAACAGGTGCTGACGGTAGTCGACTCGCAAGGCATGGCCTTGCTACCATCCTATCATGCATGTACGTGGTGGCCGAAGCAACGGTGTGCCCAAGGCACGCTTTCTTCACAACATGCCTCCACAACCTTGCCATGAGCAACCCTTCTGCCCCCATGGCCCTCAGCAACGCCAACTATGACATTACCACATCGAATAACATGCCCCCCACCGTACCAAGTTTCCATCGAGGAATCGTTGAAGAGCACTGCGCCGGCATGTTAGGTGCGTAGAGGCAAAGCAGCTGCTATGCAACAGAGTGAGACGTCAGTGAGGCATGATGGGTAGGACTGGCTTGCTGCCACACCCTGTTGGTGTAACTTGTGGGTGACCACCGCTTGCATGTGGCATGACCGAGTCCATGTTGCGGCAACATTCATAGTGTGTAACATGAGTGCGACAGTGCTCAGGAATGGTAAGCTAAACGGAGTGTGATAGTGGATGGACATGATGAGAAATATAACGAAGCTATGAAACGGATCAGTACAAATGAATTGAGAAAGTGGGAAACTCACCTGATCGCATGTGACAAGGACTATGGATCTGAAGAAGTGGTAGGGGGTATGACGAGGCTGGCGGAGTGATGGGGGTGCGAATGCAATGAGGTCGGTAGATTGGGGAAGTGCAATGACACTAGGAGCGCAAGCTTAGGGCATGGTCATAGTAAAGATAAGTGAACTTACATCGCTTGGAAGCGATTCATTGCACAATGAGAGGTGGGAGGTGAAATAACAGACAACGCTGGCAATGCAGATAAGGACAACATGAAGTGAGCAGAGGGGAGTTCGCTCACCTGCCCGTCCACCTAACATGTGCGCGCGTGTATCATCCATTTGTCTGTCCATCATTTGCGCTAATACCCGTGTCGCCCTTTTGTCCACCCGTCCATCCAATGCGGGTACACGTCCATGTGCCTATTATCTGCATTGGCCGTTTGCCCGTAGTATCCAACACAAGCTCGCATCTGTACCTCAGAGAATGTGGGAGGTGGGGTTTCGGGTCCAAAGCCGGGATTGCTTCATCTGTACATCATGTATCAGTAAGGAATACCTTAAAAGACATCAGCAAAACGGAAAATTTGTGGAGCGTCTGGAGGGTCTGATACATCTGGGGTGTCTGGAGATTTTGCACCCCACACCTGTCACACACCCAGACACACACCTTCCGAGAGGCTTCCAGACAAGTCAATAGTTACTTGAGCCACAAGCTCAAGTCGGGCTCAACAAGTTCAGGTCACACAAGAAGTTTGAATAGAATCAGGAATTTACTAGAAATATAACAATAGAACAAAATAAACACCATCCACGAATCACCATACTGTTCTCTCCCGCCCATGAGTGAGCGGTCATTGTACGCGGGGGGTCACCTGCCGTATGCAAACGTGATTGCACCGTCGTGCGAGTGGCAAGTGTGAATATGCTATCCCATTGCATGCAAATGCACCATCCTGTCACAGGTGAGTGTACCATACCATCCCATATGAATGTGCCGCCCCACCGCACCCAAGTTTGTACTTGCCCCGGCACATACCACCTTCCTAAAAATGCGAAATGGAATGTGGCGCCTATACTTCCAGACTGGATCTGCTGGTACCCCACCTGGAGCATGCCGCACCTACACTTGACTAGCACCACGTATGCGAACTATGCACGGCTGAGAGTCCATAGGGATGCGTCAGTGTCGGTGTCCGCACGCAACAGGAGGCATGCATGTTGGTGCTGCCAGAGTGGCCCGCGTGGGCATGGGTGGGGGTTGAAACATTGATCCTTGGGACGAGTTGGCATTGGCATTAGCATTTCACGAAGTCGGTGGAGGTGCGATGATTGTAGCACCAAGGAGGTGAGTGCCGAGGGTGACCGGTGATTGATGAGCTAACGCATGCGGGAATAGATCAAAATGTTACAAGTACCTTCAAACTCCGCTTAAAATGATAGCCACATCATTGTGTTTACATGGCTGCATGACAACACCTACATCCATGTAACGCGCAAGCCCATACCGCCATTGATGGCCTAGATATAACGCATCTCGACTGTAGGACCTTGTGTAGGCTGCTCCAAGTAAGTGGCATTATCTCTCACCCACCGATGGATGTTAGATTATACCTGATCTACTCGCAGAAAATTTTTCGTCCAGCGTTCCGGGCCCTTGCATCCTCACCCTACTCTCCCCGATTAATCACACCTCGCGCGGCATATTGTGTACCTGGACGTTCACCCTTGGGTAGTTTACAGTCCACCTTACACGCCCACATTGCACTGCACGCTGCCTCTACCCAACCACGGTGACGAGCCCACATCGCCGCCGATCGGTGGCCTGAATGGAACACATTTCAACCGCGAGGTCTTACTTACGTCGCTTTGGGTGAGCGGTATTATTCCACACCTGCCAATGAACATTGGATATTGAACATCTGAACCTCCACCCACAGAAAATTTTCATCCGACATCCTGAACCCTTGCGGCCTCGCCCCACTCTTCCAGTCACCCACACCTCATGCAACAGTTACATATCCGCACGCACATGCGGTTGAACGGTCCGCGAACTGTTTTGTGTACCTATACTAGGCTACATGTCGCCCCCCTCCATAGCGCCCCGCTACTCTTGCGTCCCACATTTTCTGTGCGACAACATCACCCAGGGATGACAGGACAATGGAATTACAACGAGCCGCGTCACTGGGAGCGATATGAGGGTTACGCAAAACTCATCATTTGCAAAGCAGGGTGAGTGATGCTATCTCACGTCCACTGAACATTTGACTAAACTCACCCACAGAAAATTTTGCTGAGCTCTTGCCCCACTCCCCTGATCGCTTGTACCTCACATAGTATCGCATCACATGCCTGCACCCACCCCCGATCGCGGTGCCCCACGTGCTCCTCCTATGTCTTACCCCTGCCATGCAGTGATGTCGTCAAATGACAATGGAGAAACGGCGTTATGATGCGACGCGATGGTTGCGCAGCTGGGCTCGACTGGATATCGTAATGCACTACTAGTACTACTTTGTATCATAGCATCAAAAGTAAACAATTGATTGCAACTAATCGTGTGAAGCCAATGTACGGATGAAAGGAATTAATTGTGAGTGTGGGTGGTATGGAGACCTGGTGAGTCTGGCCACAGACTCGAGGTGTGGCAGCGGAAAAAACCGAGTCTGTGGCGACGCGGATATACTTGTGCTCCAGACATTAGTGTGGATGTCTGGCTGGTCTGACTTGTCTGGCACCACACGCTCCAGACATTGACCGTTTTCCTGATGGAGACGCAGAAACACATACTGAAAATTAAAATACAAGGCACAAGCGATTGGAGTCTCCCTCTGGTTGCAGCCCAAGCCGTCGTCTTGCTGGAAGATCAGGGATAGCGATGGTAGCAAGCTACTAAATTCAGCCATTCCGTCAATCAGGGAGCGCATGCTTCACAGCAGAGCTCAACCTTCAAAAGCACCACTGGGGAGTTGAATTTGAGCCAACACCCATGCACCCCCAAGCCCACCAGGAGTAAGGAGTGCTGGTGGGGACAAAGAAACAAGAAAAGTGAGGAATCTAAGGTCAAAACAAAATTGAAAGACGAGGTTGAACGCAAAGAGCGAGGCTTGACACGGGACTGCTGGAAAATCTCGAGCACGTGGCTCACCATTCTGCCAGCCGACAGGTTCCCCGGCTTAGCGCGCTACACTTCGTTTATACAATGCCTCCATCCTAATCGGATATTGGCCCACGCAGCTCAAGGCTGATTACTCTATCATCAAAGCCTTCCGACCCATTGTACTCCTCTTAACCTTCGGAAAGCTTTTCGAAAAAGTGATAGCTAACTGCATGCAATTTGACAGCACCCGCCTCTCCATCTTCCATCCGTCTCAGTTTGGCGGCACATTTCAAAAGAGTACAACAGATGCGGCCTCCCGCCTTGTCCATCAAATTCGTTACAACTGGGCCCACCTCGCCCGTGACATGTCTTGTCTTGCGTTCGACATTTCACAATTCTTTCCGTCAATTAACCACAGAACCCTCCTCAATATCCTCACAAAACAGGGCTTCGCTCCGGAGCTCGTCCGATTCTTCGCCAATTATCTGGTCGGTCGATCCACCAAGTTCAAATGGAACACTGCTATCTCCCCTCTCATGCCTGTTAATGTGGGCGTGGGCCAAGGCTCTGCACTTTCACCTGTTCTATCAGGCCTATATCTTGCCCCCATCTTACATTGGTGTTTCCCCACCAATGTGAGACACGACACCAATATTTCCGTTTATGTAGATGGAGTTCTTACAACATCATCTCTGTCCCTCGAACTTAATTGTCGTCGGCTTTCAGAAGCCTACACTCGCACCCGCACTGCTCTCAACTGGATAGGCCTCAAAGTCGATCATGACAAGACTGAATTCATCCATTTCACTCGCAAAGAAGGACAACTCCTGGCTATCGATCTTGGAGAAGCCCCCTACGACCATAATTCCCCTCTCCGCCCCCAGGAGGTGTGGCGATCCTTGGTATCTATCTTCACAAAAAGTTGTCGTTCAAATACCATGTTAACTTTTATGCTACTCGCTCAATTTCCACGGCCAAAGCCATGCTCATGCTTGGCAACTCCATCTGTGGTCTTGATCCTACTCAAAAACATCTGCTATATCGAAGCTGCGTCATTCCCATCATGACCTACGGTTTCCAGGTCTGGTTCGAACCCCGTTCCTACCGGGTAAAAGGTCTATGCGACCATCTCAAACTCACACAGAATCACACTGCCCAATGGGTTATCGGGGCATTCTGTACCTCTCCCAATGTTCTGGGAGGAAAGCTCGTATGGGATGGGACGGTGTAGGGTATGAACCCATACAGTGTTTCGTTTGAGGAGTTTGTCCAGCATGATGTGGACGGGTAGGAGGCCAGCCAGGGTTTCGACGCCTACAGTGGAAAGTCAATCGAAGATCAACTATTACTAACACGGTTACACCCTCAAAACCCCGCTTCCGATCTCCCATCACCCACATCAACCGCCTCGGCAAGTTATGCGGTGAAAAATTCTCTCCTACTCACCCGGGCTCGCCCTGGAGACCGAGTCCTCGACATCTTCTCCCAACGCATCACATACGACACCTCACATCCTCCCAAAAACTCGGATCTCTTTCCTTAATGGTTAACTGAATTCCGTTCTAAATTGATTCATTTACATACCCTCACTACTTCTCTTATCATTTTCACAGACGGTTCTGCCCCTCTTGATCCCTACTCCTCTCAATCTGGTTTTTCTTTTGTCGTTTTTCACTTAGGTAGACCTATATACTCTCACAAGGCACCCGGAGGACTATCCTCTAACGTAGACGCCGAAACCCTCGCTCTCGAACACGCCATTCGATTTTCATGTGTCGAAGGCGTCGACCAACTCCATTTCTTCACTGATTGCTCCCCTGCGATCCAAAACATTCTCTCAACCCGCATTCACCCAATGCAACTCGCTTCCATTTGGTCAGCTCGCATTATCCGCGGATGGTTTACTTCTTTCTCCACTAGCACCATCACTTTCCATTGGTGTCCTGGTCATTCTTTCATCGCCGAAAATGACATGGCCGACAAACTGGCCAAAGCGGCATGCATCCCTCACACTCCAGCCACACGCAAGTCCGCGTCATGGTCCATTGCCCGTCGAAAAATAGCAGCATCTTCGTTGTCTGCATGGGCTTTCTACTCTAGGCCCCCTCCCTCTACCTCCCGCGGCCACAACTACCTGGACCTAAAGGTTAAAAAGCGCGTCATCAAACCGTACCATTCTATGGGCGGCTCTACTCTCCTAAATACATGCAGCTCCGTCAACAGCCTGTGCGCTCGGATGGCCCGTACCATTCTTAATCATGCCCCAATTGGCGCCTTCTGCGAACGTTTTTTCCCGGATGAGCCCATATCCTGCCCATACTGCGAGGATCCTACTCTGGAAACTCGAAACCATATTCTCTTTGATTGTCCACTACACCAGGGACCGTGGATTCCCATCATCCCTCTCCCAACTTAAGGCTCATGACGACAGCTTTTATATGCTACGTGAGTTCTTAATCAACAATCCCATTGCCTTCGCCTTTCTTTCCAGAGATGCGGACCCTGACCCCAATCCTCCTGATAATGCCTCGACCTCGGCACACTCCTCGTCCTCCTCCATCGCCTCGACTCCATCCAATAGTCGACCCTCATCACCTCCCATTCTCGACAACCCACTTGGCTGGGAAGCTGAATATCAACAAAACCTATTGCGACATCCCGACACTCTGGATGGATTTGCCACCTCTCCATTCGATCAGTCGGATGGGGATCTTTTCCTCATACAGGCGGATATTGCCATGCTTCGCACGGCCCCGATCCCCCTTCTTAAACCCAACCGACACTTATTCGACATCTTTAGCATGTTCAATCTCTGAAGTCTATGCGAGTTACGACTCTGTCTATATTTGATTCCCTCATCACTGTATCCCAAACGTCTCATGTCTCCGCGGTGCCCTTTAGCCTTTGAAATGATTGTCCATACCTCACACTTTATGGATTACTGTAGCTTACGGTTCTCTGGTTTTGTGCACTTCTACCTGTCAGCTGACAGGAGTATAATGACAAATGATTTAAAATAAAATAAAAAAAGGTTCCCCGGCTTACAAGTTCAGTACTACACAGTAATATCCAATCATGTAATTACTTCACTTACTTCCGAGCCATTCATACTCACTCGCCTCTTGCAATATGAAGATCCTAAACTGGCAATAAATAATCAAAGAATGGTGAATATTTACTAGCGATAAACATTAACGCCAACGTGTCAATTGGGGAAAGTCGCCAGCTTATACAACCCTGGTCCCTGGTGACGAAAGACGCCATCAGGAAAACATGAGGTGTGTCTTTGGGGTCTTTGGGGTCTTCCCGGAGACCACAAAGACACAAAAGACCGAAAGATGTGGGGAGTAAAAAAGATATATAAGAGCTTTCCAAAGTAGGGTACATAGCTCCTCAAAGACCGTCTTTGGTCTTTGCCAAGCATCTTTGCTTTCGTGACAATCTTTCACTCTTTGCTAGGTCTTTCCATGGAAATCTCTTGGTACTTCATAAATGATGAAACAATGGATTAAATTGAGCATATTATACTAATACATAATATGTATCTAGCAAATGGCAGAGTAATACACATACCAAATCCCGACTGGAACAGTGCTACATCACACTGATCTGGTGGGGGGAATATGCGCGTAGCCGGTGGACTGTAGGTTGGCCAGCGGGGTGCGGCACCAGCGCACTGCGACAGTGTTAGAGGGGTGTTACATCGTCCACTCACGTTGCGGCCGGTCGTCGCTCCCCTATCCAGTTCTCCCCCCAAAACCGCCCCGCGCAAGTCAAAAATGATGGGCTTTTGGGTGGTAGGACTCACACGATATTGACTTTAAGCCGTGACGACCAACATCACCCGGGGGGCCACCAATACGCCTAATCCCATCTGGTATAGTGTTAGTGGAGCAGCCCGCGGTCACGTCGATGTAAGCGTTCCCTGTGGATCAGTGAGCGATTGTTCGCTAGCAGAGGGGGCAGGCGTATCAGCGTTAACTTGAGTGCAGGCAATTTTGCGCAGACAATGTTCGAGGGTGGTGCGTCTCCTGAAGCAAACAGGCGGAGGGGGCCGTCGTCGATTGTGTGGCCTGTGTGGTATGAGTATGAATACATATGAAGGGGAATTCCGGACCTTCTGGGAGTGTTCGCGTTTTGAGCCGCAAAAGGCGGCCTCGCCTCCTTGGCGCAGAGGAAGGAGCCGACGATGTTTGGAATGATGTCGGCGGGGTGATACCTATTGACGTGGCACACTTCGCTGTTCTCTAGAGATGGTAGGTTAGTATTACCCTGTTTACAAGGGCCGACCTGGCTTCAACACCCCACCAAGACCCCGCTCACATTGCCACTGTCGTCCACCCCATCCCCAAGGGCCATGCCACACCGTCGTTTAGGTCGCTCCCCAAAGGCCATGGAGTGTTGGCGTTGTCCTCAGGAGGCCATGGCTGGGTGTCGTCTCCCGAGGATTGTGGTGTCGGCACCATTGATGGGGTACACCACGCCATTCCCTAGAAGTGATAAGTTTGGTGACCATGTTACCTTGTATATGAGGGGCAGTCCCAGTACCTTGTCGCCGCGTGATTGCCCGGGGCAGCACAGACAGGCCTTATCATTCTTCAAGCCATCCGTGTCATCCTGTCTGCTAGCGCTGTAGCCGGAGTGCCGTGAACCTCATTGATGACCCCCCGGAGTGGTGCTACACAGATGTTGCGATCGCCGCCTCGCAGCGCGCCGTCGTAATGAAAGAAGTGATAAGGTTGATTATCGTGATGTAAGATTGTAAAATTTTCAGCTGAGCAATGTGATACCACGTGACGTTAAACTCGAAAATTTCATCAAGTCCAATCACCTGAGACTTCCGTGGATGCCGAAGACTCATAAGATGATTCAAATAATGAAAGACCTATATTCAAAGCCCAAAGATAACAAAGATGACATGCAAAGATGCAGAGACCTAAATTAAAGACAAAGTTACCAAAGACCAGGTCTATGTTTTCCTGATGGCGTATCTGGAGCCATTTACAATAACGGTAGGTGGACCCAAGAAAGTTGACGCCCCTCTAACAAGGAGGCGGATGTTAGCATTATTTCTCCCGAGCTCAAGCCACAGCCGCTTACCCACATCAATGCGCGGGCATGTTTGTCGCTCGTTCCCTCTATATTTGCTGGTGCGGATTTGATTGGGCCAGTTTGATCTGCTTAGCGGTTTGCAAGTTCCAGAAAGGGGAATGGAATCAGCGACGGGCGCTAGTAGTATGGTGCATGATGGCTGGCTTGGTTCCGAGTTCTCAATTCTTTCGAACTCGGCTATTCACCTGAGCTCAGTGCTCACCAAAAAATTTTCGGTCACCGTTCTATTGTCACGGTGATTGCCGTGATGCTATCACAACCACCTGAAATACACATGTATAAACACTCCCCACGATGGATGGCCTTCAAGAACGATTGCCATGGCAGATGGCCTTGAAACGACCCTCCTGGAGGTAGCGTAGGCGAGAACTCCACGGCAGACTTCAAACTTTGAACTTTGCCGTTTGATGGACGGATGTTACAGTATAACGTAATATCCCTCTGAGGTGCTTGAAGGGGTACTTCCCGCACTTGAGCTAGTGGGCCATCGTTCCACGTGCCAATCAGGAAAACATGAGGTGTGTCTTTGGGGTCTTTGGGGTCTCCCCGGAGACCACAAAGACATAAAAGACCAAAAGATGTGGGGAGTAAAAAAGATATATAAGAGCTTTCCAAAGTAGGGTACATAGCTCCCCAAAGACCGTCTTTGGTCTTTGCCAGGCATCTTTGCTTTCGTGACAATCTTTCACTCTTTGCTAGGTCTTTCCATGGAAATCTCTTGGTACTTCATAAATGATGGAACAATGGATTAAATTGAACATATTATACTAATACATAATGTGTATCTAGCAAATGGCAAAGTAATACACATACCAAATCTCGAATGGAACAGCACTACATCACACTGATCTGGCAGGGGGAATATACACGTAACTAGTAGGGCATCGCGCCAAGCAAGGATAGGGAGTGCCGGGAGCATGCGTAGCCAGTGGACTGTAGGTTGGCCAGCGGGGTGCGGCACCAGCGCACTGCGACAGTGTTAGAGGGGTGTTACATCGTCCACCCACGTTGCAGCCAGTCGTCGCTCCCCTATCCAGTTCTCCCCCCAAAACCGCTCCGCGCAAGTCAAAAATGATGGGCTTTCGGGTGGTAGAACTCACACGATATTGACTTTAAGCCGTGATGACCGACATCACCCGGGGGGCTACCAATACGCCCAATCTCATCTGGTATAGTGTTAGTGGAGCACCCCGCAATCACGTCGATGTAAGCGTTCCCTGTGGATTGGTGAGCAATCGTTCGCTAGCAGAGGGGGCAGGCGTACCAGCGTCAACCCGAGCACAAGCACTATTGCGCACGCAATGTCCGAGGGTGCATCTCCTGAGGCAAGCAGGCGGAGGGGGCCATCGTCAATTATGTGGCCTGTGTGGTATGAGTATGAATACATATGAAGGGGAATTCCGGACCTTCTGGGAGTGTTCGCACTTTGAACTGCAAAAGGCGGCCTCGCCTACTTGGCGCAGAGGAAGGAGCCGACGATGTTTGAAACAATGTCAGCGGGGTGATATCTATTGACGTGGCACGCTTCGCTGTTCTCTAGAGATGGTAGGTTAGTATCACCCTGTTTACAAGCGGCCGACCTGGTTTCAACACCCCACCAAGACCCCGCTCACATCGCCACTGTCGTCCACCCCATCCCCCAGGGCCATGCCACACCGTCGTTTAGGTCGCTCCCCAAAGGCCATGGAGTGTTGGCGTTGTCCTCAGGAGGCCATGGCTGGGTGTCGTCTCCCGAGGATTGTGGTGTTGGCACCATTGATGGGGTACACCATGCCGTTCCCTAGAGGTGATAAGTTTGGTGACTGTGTTATCTTGTATATGAGGGGCAGTCCCAGTACCTTGTCGCCGCGTGATTGCCCAGGGCAGCTCGGACAGGCCTTACCATGCTTCGAGCCATCTGCATCATCCTGTCCACTAGCGCTGTAGCCGGAGTGCCGTGAACCTCATCGATGACCCCCTGGAGTGGTGCTACACAGATGTTGCGATCGCCGCCTCGCAGCACGCCGTTGTGATGAAAGAAGTGATCAAGGTTGATTATCGTGATGTAGATTGTAAAATTTTCAGCTGAGTAAACGAACCGTAATGTGATACCACGTGACATTAAACTCGAAAATTTCACCAAGTCCAATCACCTGAGACTTCCGTGGATGCCGAAGACTCATAAGATGATTCAAATAATGAAAGACCCACATCCAAAGCCCAAAGATAACAAAGATGACATGCAAAGATGCAGAGACCTAAATTAAAGACAAAGTTACCAAAGACCAGGTCTATGTTTTCCTGATAGTGGTAGGTCCGAGTTCGTTATGTACTCACAGTTACAGTTGCAGCTTGTTCTACGAGATTCGACGAGGAAATCGAGGGCCCATTGACTGCAATCAATAGAATTCTAATGGTGATACTGAGTGTCTTTTTTATTATTATATCAGGGGATATTTATATGCCGCTCTCGGTGAGCCGCTGCTAAGCTACCATAAAGCTAGGGAATGTGTGTCGAATGCGAGGGACGGGGGGAATCCCATATCCTAGCCAGGGTTGGCGCAGGTTTTACGGGTCCCGAAAACCCGTGCGGGCAGTATAGGAATCTGTTCATTCTGATACCCCCGTTTCGCCTCGCAGCATCACCACACGTGCCAATTGATATGGCGACCAATGTGCGAGGAGTGCGGGGGGTGCGGGGCAGAGACACCTACCTGCATCTCTCTTGCTTGTGAGAGAGAGGTGGCGGGTGAAAATGGGGGCAATACGAGCAGGCGTTAGAGGTGAGGGTGAGGCAAGAAATTTCACTCACTACGAGAGGAGGTGGGGATGTGTGTGCAGGCGGACGGCAACTTGAAGCACCTCCCGTTTGCGAAAGAGGTGCCCATCGTTCAAACGTTCGTGTGTGATACACTAGCTGTTTCTGCATCAGCAAAACACAACAATGCTGTGTACTACTCTATAGTAGTCTGTAGTATATGTCTATTTGTTTATAGTGAACCATAGTGGCCATAGTGGCCGGAGTGATGGTTTGTTTTGCTGATGTGTGTCGTTTACCATTGATCATTTGGGTTCAGTGTTTACGATCCAACGACAGGTGTGGTGCATCAGGCTACTAATTGATTTTGGCCTGCCCGTGCCCTTGGTGCGGTGTGTGGCAGCGCGTTCCCAGTTTCCAGAAACTGGGCCTTGGGGGTTACAGTATTCAGTGTTCTTGCAGCCATGTGTTTTGATGTGAGCGAGTAGTATTTGAGTCGAGACGGAGCGAGACACGGTGGGTTCTTGTACGAGCCGCGTTACCCGCTGCACAACGGGTACAGATTTGACGAGGGTACAAGGACCTGTACCTGTACCTGTGCATACCAGTGAGCATTACCCGCACAGGTATTGCTACGCGTGCTCGTCACTAAGGAACGCCAGATGAGGTTAAAGGGCTGGGAAGGATCGCCTAGAAACCGAGCGCGGAGCATCTTGCGCACCTTTACAGGCTTCTGGTGGGCATGGATTTGGATTTCAATGCGAAATTGGAGTCTGGGTGAACATTGATAACGGTTGCTTAGGCTTTTGTGCATGATGGCCCAGATGCCCGTTGATGCCGTGGCAATGAGCTCCATATCCAAGGACGTAACAAGCCCAGATGACTTGCAAAGGAGCAGATGGTGGGCAAAGTGCGAAATGCGTCGATAATTCAACGAGCGGCAGCATTTTGAGTAACCTGTAGCTTGTTGGGCGGGGGTTCGACGTTGTAATTGACAGTGACAAATACTCAGGATCGAAATTTGGAAAAAAATCACTCCCAGAATGTTTTCCGTATAAAACATACATGAGCCCGAGGGTATTGGATGGTATCATTCTTCTACATTAGATGCTCCCCTGCTGAGCACACTGCGCCGTAGCACCGGTGTGCACCCGATCACATCAAGTAACATGTACCAATACCTGCCTAGCATTGATGTAAAGCGCCCCTCTAATATTCCCTGCCCTGTTTGCCACGTCAAACAACGATCTAATTCTGCCTGCGCTACTCACCAATAGTGCCCGCTGGCCTTCAGCCCTCGCACCCTCACCCATTCTCCTCAAAACGGCGACCAGCAATTCCGCTTTCCCCCATCAAATCCATAGCAGCAATCCTGCCCATCCCTGCCGAAATATGGGTACGGTGGTTCCACCTGTACCATTCCTGACAGGTACCCCGAGCATTCACGTTGAATAGACGCCGGCTTTGTAGCCTGCTGGGCCCATCCACTAGTATTGATAGCTTGCGGACCCCGGCGGGGTCAGGCTGTATCCTCCAGGTCAATTTTTTTGCCACTTAGGAGCCCGATCTGAGGTTCTGCTGTCGTTAGAAACACGTTTATGTATTGAAGTGACCTGCTTACGCTAATGGCTTCCTGAGTAGTCTGGAGGTAGACGCTCAAGCAAAATGCGGCATTGAGCATTGAGAATTAGATGAGATAAGGAAAATTCGCCGCACAAATATTGGACAGTGACAGTGACAGTTTGGCGCACGTGACAAAATGATTGCATCACGGCAAACACCGCGACGATAGAGCGGTTAACGATTGGCGGGTCAGGTTGTACATAATGACCGAGTTCTTCATTTCATTACGAACTCGGAATGCCCCCATTGATTCCCTTAGTATGGGGTAAAACTCGGATAATCAAAACAATGGATTGAAAAAATATGTAGTAGGAGGTCTTGAAGCTCCTTGGTGTGAATAGGTCCCGGAGCGCGGGTATGAAAAACACGCACCGCACCCATACTCGCACAAAGATTAACCACAGGCGTCCCCCCCATTTGGCCTCGAAAAATCATTGCGCACATCAAATGACGCGGCGAACAACATTTCGAGGGTGTGGGGGTCCCGAGACGAGCCATTCCATCCTCAACGCTCTCGAGAGAAATGGGATGATAGGCACTACACACATGTGCGGACCTAGATTACAGTAAAGTCTAGACCTGTTATTTGTGAGGGAAGTGGCTGATGCTTCTCGTTCGCGAGAGGGCGAGGGGGAGTATACTATGAGTGGGCTTGGGGATGTGCGAGCATCCCGCCGATGGGGGGGATAGGGGGCTGCGGGGTGACATGCGGGCAGACGGCGTGCGTCTGAGTCTTCGTTTGGTTATTTATTTCAGTTGTGTTTGCGAGCTGTTGCGAATCGTGATCATTCGTAGTTCGGCGGGCATTGTTGCTGTAGCTTGCCTGCTGTGTCCCGTGGGCGCGGGCTACCAGGGGCTACCTGTGGATGAAGCTGTGCGGAAGAGGGATGTGGGTTTGGACGGTGGTGCAGTGCAGGCAAGCATTTTCAGATGGCGGTCCTATATAGTGCAAGGGGGCGTATAAAATTGCTTTGGGCGTGTCAGGGAGCGTGCGGTGAGCATGAAAGTGGAGTTTGCCCTGAATATGGGCGTACACCGAGTCACATACCTACACCAGCCATGCAAGAAGTCGTGATCCATCCACGAGCAGCACATCACCCCCGGCAGCCTGCCGTAGTGTTGCCGCAACTCGACTTTTTCAAAGTCAGCTTCGGCAAGCTGCGGCTTGTGTCCGCATGACTCAGCTCGGCTTGACCTACTGTATTGTCGGCTCGACCTTGGTTTGACTGCTGGCTTCGAGTCAGCCTAATCGGGACATGAAAAAATGACCCGAAGTCGACTCAAAGTCAACTTAAGTCCGACCGTTTTTGTTGTTTTGAAAAAAATTCAATATAAGATTTAACCAATGATGTGCTAGCAATGGAGAACCGCCAGACGCCATGCGGGCCAGGTTTCTCGGACTCTTAGAGAACTAACCCCTCAATCAAAGGCCACAAAATTGGTGTCATGTCAGGACAATCGACGGTGTGTACATAGTGTGGCTGGCAGAGGACGTGGGCGCACATTGAAAGTGCTGACAAAGGTGGAAGACGAACAGAGTGCGCTGGAGTTTTTGCTGGGGCGCTCTGAGATGTGAATTGCTTGAACGGCGTCTTCCAAGGCGGTGGGAGCACAGCGTTGACTTCACGGAGGGCTGCATTGGTGACTTCGTCAATGGCAACTGCGATTGCCGTTCCAATAGCAGCGAACGGAGTGGCGGAGATGGGCGGATGGTAGGGATACATGACGAAACGGGGCCAGGGAGAACTCGACGACGGAAGGTGCGCTTCGGTGGCCTGTACAACAGCGGATGCTGATCTTGTTAATTCCTGGGGTAACAGCACTAGAGGAAATGGCGGAGACTGTACGGGTAAGTCAGCGGGCTGGGATGCCAATGAGAGGGCATCGGCAAGTGTCCCAGACTGCGGGACGAGATCGCTGGCGAGGACAACAGCGCCAATGCCGGGGATGATGTTGGCACGGAGAGGGACCGGTCTACTCATTCTGTGGGTGCTTGAGCTGAATGAGAAACAGCGGGGGTGCTGATCTGTGAGATTGGGATACTGAACAGCGGAGTGAGTAGCTTGAGCATGTTTTCCGGTATGTTTGGGCCAAGCAGCGATTGCTGAGGCACTACAGATGCGTCCTGAAGGATCTGTGTAGGCAGCAGAGGGAATGGCGAGGAGAAATCTGGTGTGACTGGCTGGGCGCTTTGGATGAGTCTGGCGCTTTTTCAGCATGTAGTGTTAACGGTGGTGCTGTCTGGGAGTCTTCTGAGTGCTTAGAACGTGCCATAGAGCTGTCGGTGGCGCAGGGACGTGAGACAATACTGCTGGAGACAAAGGGGATGCTTTGGGCGACTTGGACCATTTTTCCGCTTTCTCAGGATGGCCTAGGCGAGACGGTACGTTCGGGGACTGTTCTATTTCACTGGAGCGCCAATCCGATTGCATTTGCAATGCTGGGGATGCAATACGCGAGTCTGAGGGGTGGGATCGCGTTCTGGGCGGTTTGGGCAGTTTTGACGCGGTTCCTGACACAAGCGAGTTAAGCAGCGGACCTGGGGATGACGGGGAAGCGTCCTAAAGGTACCTGAGAATGCCAGTGCGGTCTGATGCGAAGGCGGAATAGAGACGCATTGAGAGCGCTCCTGAACGCTGTTGGGCGCTCTAAACGAGTTTTCCGGTGCAAGAGGGGCTGGGGGGAGGGCCAGAGGGGGATGTGTGAGTACAGTGGAAGGGTTCTACGAGCGCTGGACCAGTCTGGAGTGAAGACGGGTCCAAAACGCCCTGTTGAGCGGATTTGGGCGCCTCGGGCGAGTTTTCCTGTTGATGCACCGCACTTGCCTTTTGCATCATCTCTTTATCAGTCATCTCAACACTAGTAAGGTCCACTCCAGATGCCTTGGCCTCCTCGTAGTCGGCACGCATATCCGCCTCCTCCTCATCCGTGGTCAGCAGCGAAATGCGCCCGCCCTCCACAAGATCGACCTCCGATTCGAGCCGGTGCGTCTTGGTAATGTCCACGATCAGGACGGCCGTGTAGTCTTCCAATGTGAGCGTCCTGCGTGCGCCCGTGGGTCCATGCGATGGGAGTGATGATATGGCGGCCCCAACGAGAGAGCTACACCCGGTGCTCTTGTTTGCGAGAGGGCGAGTGAAGTGATGAGGGAATATTAGGCCTCAAACACCGAGAAAACAAGAATGAACTCACCAGTAATTAGATAGCCGATCCACCCGTGATACCGCAGTATGGCCTGTAAGTAAAAACGTTCTTATAAGCACTTTGCAGGATTGGGGGTGTACTTGGGCATACTGGACGTGTTTGCTGCAATTTCCAACATATGCGAAGGGAGTGACGAGCCTGAGGACAAGCCAGGGGGTTTCTGGGCCTCCGATGATGCCCGCAACACTGGGGATAGTGAGAACGACGCAAGAGCTCGGTATGACGGCTGGGGCATGTTGGACGTGCCTGATGTGTTTTCTACTGCTTGTAAGTGAGACGAATGGCTCAGGAACGAGGGAGGCATACCCTGGTACCGCCGCGTCCCTAGAAATAGTCCACCACAATCTCTACCTGTATGTGCTAGGGGGCACGAGCTAAAACGAAGTCAGAACGCAGGCGGATCAATAATGCCGACGCTTACGATGCCTGCTAGATGATGCATGTTGAAAATGATCAACATCTCGAACATACATGCAGAACCGCAACAAAGAAACACTTAATGATTCAGGAAGCTGTGTAAGTGTGGTTCGTGCATCTTGAATGTGAGTCTTGGAATGTGATACGAAACTGGAAGGGAAAGATGTGGATTTCTAAGACGTGTAGGGCACCTATTTATATAAATACAAATCATTCGTCGGGATGCAGTTCCCTTGCGCCGCCACGCCCTCAGACGGTGTACCACCTATTCATCCTCACTGTAATCTTCCGATCCATCGTGCTTGGGTGAGGCAGATGTGTGGGGACGCGGAATATCGTGGACGTGTGCACTCAGCGAGGGCGTGGGATGGCTGCCGCAAAGCAGAGGGCTAAACATCAATGAGAACGCAATCAAAAAGTAGAGAATAAGTACATACAGGTACGCATGCCAGTGTGCTCTATCTCCAAGCTATAGGCGGACAAGGTAGTGGGAATCTCGAAGGGCGAACTGGCAGGTAGCGGACGTGGCAACGAGCGCGGTGATGGGAGAATTGGTGAGGGAGCGGTATGAACAGGTGGGGGATGAGGGGAAGACAAGTGAGTGGGGTCTGGAGGGCAGGATGCCAGGTGCTAATGAGGTGGCGGTCGTTTGCGCGAGAGTGGGTTGGTGTTGTCGGTCGATGGACTGGCTCTTTCCTGGCCACAAGACCATGGGGGGCTCACAAGGCGGCGAATGATGGTACGTGAATCAGCGTCGCGCGCAACGCCGAGTACCTTGTAATAGTCCTTCTGCTTACTCTGCCTCAGCAACTTCTGCGCACGTTGCAGCCGGCCGTAGATCTACAACCCATCAGCACCAAGTCTACGAACTAGAAAAACACCCACATCACGGTCACCGCGTCCACTGCGATCCCACGCGATCTCAAGCACACGTACAGCCTCTTCCCACTCTTCTGCCTTGAGCAGCGTCTCGGCCTTGCCCACGAGCCCGTCGACGTCCTCCTCTGAACCCTTCATCGCCAGGAGGGCCGTGCAGTGCGGGGATGCATGCATGGGTTGGTTCAGGCGAATGTACGCGCAGGAGCGTCTGGCGCGATGGGGACACGCGGCTCGGCTCAGGGAGAGGGATGGGCGGGTCTGCAGCGTCCGAGGCGGAGGCAGGCGGGAGCATGTCGCGGGAGGTGTGCTGCTCGAGGGCGTCGTCGAAGCGGCGGAGGAACTCGTTCTTCTTGCCCTTGCCTGTGAGGAGTGTGACGACGCCGCGCCAGTCTTCCTTTTGGAGCAGGTCGTCGAGGGTGATGAAGCCGCGGTCGAGAGATTTGAAGAGCCTGTGGAGGGTGAGACAGGGTTTGGAATCGGGGTCGTAGTGGAGGCACTGCTTGAGTGTGTGGAGGGGCGTGCCAGAGGGAGGAGGAGGAAGTAGGATATGCGGGCTATTCGGGATAGCAAGGGTGTTGAGGGCGAGAGTAGATGTGTTAGTCGACTGGACACCAGTTAGAAACGATAGAGAGAACTAAACGAACACGCACGTCATGTCACCAACGGCGCCTTCAATGTCTTCAGATGCCAGCGCACACTCTGCTGGATCTGCCTGATCTCAATGTCGTGGCCGTCTCTCCTTCTCGGTCTTTGCCTTCATCTTTGCCCCCTCTTCAATCTCTCTGGCCAGCTCGGCGCCGGCACCAGCATCGGTAGTGCTGGCGTGTTTGCCAAGACGGTGGCAACGATCCAACGAGATTGCGAGAGGGAGGCGGCGGTGAACGAGGGTGGCGATGACGATGATGAGGGCGATGGCGACAATGAGAGCGATGGTGACAATGAGGGCGATGGCGACAGGACGAGATTCAGCCATCCCGACACTCTCGTGGCGGTTCTCAGAGTGCCTGACACAAGAACGAGTACGGGGTATGATCGGGTAGCTGCTGGCCAGGGCGGTTGCTAGCTCTGCAACATACATTTTCTGCCTTGCCTGAAGCGATGAGTGATGAGACGAATCCAGAACAATGAGGGATTGATAGTACTCACAGCGATCGCGCTAAAAATGTATCAACGTTGGGCTGGAGGCTAAAAAAGGCGATTCTTGCGCTCTTGCAGCATCTTGACGGATCCAGCAGGACAAGGACGTGATTATAAGAGATAAGAAATGATTAGACTCGCTACCAGTATCCGCAGCCAAGCTAAAGCGCCAAAAACGGAAGGTAAGCGGGCTTTTACAGGGTTTCCTAAAAACCTTGAGAATGTCGAAAGAAAAAAAATGTGATGTAGCTTCCCAAAAAGGAAATTGGAAATAAGGTTTGCATGCATACCGCAACTTGCACAGACGTCGACGCGCCAAGGCCCAACACCACAGCTGAATGGTGACAGAAAATACTCTAATACGTAAAAACGATGCGCTCGAGTAGTCCAAGATGATACCAAAGGCTTGGTCAGGTATGATTTCATTGCCCCTTGTCTCAAACACATTTGCATGTAATCGTAGCTACCATGACCGTATAGTAAATTCAAGACTGAGCCACATCTTGCAGGACTTTACGGAGCGCAAAAAAAAACAAACCAGGACCATAGCCTGTGCCAGAGGGAAGTAGGCTGAACGGAAACACCATACTAATCCCGAGTCGGCCGTCGGGTTGTGATCAGGCGTCGACAACTCTAGAGGTCCCAAATTGCGGTCATAGCGCCAAATCAATAGAACGAGGGTAGAGGTGTTACCATGGCAAATCCGTCGGAAATTGTTGCCCACCAATAGACTGGCTGTTGAGACGCAGAGAGCTCGAGTAGAGTGGATGTCAGATTTTGACTCGCTGGATTCAACCGAGAGACGGAGCATGCCTTCATGCTGACCTTCAACGTTTCAACCGGGCAATCATTGTCGCGGAATCCGGATATGATGGGGGACTAAGTCAGTAAGCATTAGAGTAGTTTTTGTCACCACATTCATGGTTGTGGGTGTTGGCGCGTCGACGTCTAGAGGGAATCTGCGGCAGGAGGCATGCAATCAAACCTTATCTTGAATTTCCTTTTTGGGAAGCTGCGTTACATTTTTTTCTCTCGACATTCTCAAGGTTTTTAGGAAAACCCTGTAAATGGCGCAGCTTGTCTGCGGACTGGCACTGCAGGCGACCAGGTATTTTTACACAGAAAAAATGCTGAGGGAAAATGTCTTGTAATTCTCTGATCATTCTCCTTGGGGAAAAACATCACATTTTCCCTCCCTTTGTTAAACACTGATTTGACAAAGGGGAAAAAACTTGTTGTATTTCTGATATTTTACTCGCACATAAATTTAACATTTTAGCCCTAGGAAAATGGCCAGGGAATTACAAGACATTTTCTCTGCGTCCTTTTTCCGGTGTAGAAATGTTTGGCCGCCTGCAGTGTGGAATACTTGGGCGATGTTTTGGCGGGAAGTGTCACACACAGCCAAATGAGACATTGGACTTAGTGAAATTTTGCATTTGGCTTGTGCAGCAACCTCTCAACCACCTTCGTCGTCATTGCTTATATCCTTAAATCGTATCTCAATACATCAATATATCTTGTAAAACTATACATAAGCTACAAATGAATAGCAAAACCCTATGGTACACAAAGAAGCCTGGATTTGTGAGTGATCTGGGGGACAAGCTATCTGAGAAGAAAAAACGGCAGCTATGTTTGAGGACTCGGGGACCTAAAAAGGCCAACACGACATGTTTCAAATCTATAGTAGATTTCATACACGGCACCTGTGGATAAGACTCGCAACTGTTGTGCGAACTTGTCCTCCTTCAAGTTTTGGGTACAGAAATCAAAATATTTCTAAGTCCCACGTCACGCTTCGCAGAGAAAAGTGTGACCCCTTGTGTGATGCCCCAAGACTTCCAGCCGCTTTCGCAAGCTCAAGCTTTGGGTCGGGGCAGGCCCTGCGAAAAAAGTGTGACGGTAAATCCGGTACTGCCTTTTTTGGAAGCCTCACGTTACACAGTCAACTCGCATGGCTGTTGTACATCTGAATATTGCTTCGGAGAGCTTGAGTGTGAGCCATTTGCCGGGATTACCAACCTTGGGCATTCCTGCGAATCCGCAGGGTGGTAAATGGAAATCGTGTTTGCAGAAAACATTGTTCTAACGAGATTGATTGCATGCTGACTAAGCGCATATCGCGCTCGCCCGCCTAATTGAGGTAGTTCCCACGTTTTCTTTCACAAAATCGAGTTGGCTTTCCACAGCAACTGTGCGGATGGTTTGAAGTTCGGGAATGAGGTTTTGAACTATTCTCATAAATTTCTTGGTAACAGATTTTCCGATATTTGCCTGGGTCTGGAAATACCATGCCCGAAGCCCCCATATTAGAAGAACAGACAAAATTAACAAAAATCCACCACCAAGACTTTCAACTAAATACATATCTAGACACTTTATCCCATACAAACATATCCCAGATATGAGCGGATGTGCCAGTACTGCATGCAACCATCTCATCCTGCAAGGGTCGGAGTTTTAATTTGGCAGGAGTTGCCCCAACCCACAAGCTTGATGTCCGAAAGCGGATGGTCACAAGCCTAGTTGCCCCCTGAATTGGGGCACGTTCGAAGCCTGTGCGTGTTATTGTGCCACAGGTTCGATTTAAGTAAGATCTTCGTTCTCCCGTCGTTTTTTCCCCCCTAGTGTTTTCGAGCCATTCACTTTGGTCAAGCCCACCGCAGGCCCTGAAGTTTATGTTTTCTTCACCAACTCGTGAGTGCTGGGAAAGTCCAATGTGCCTTCCGAGGGCATGCAGATAACTAACTACGCTGCCCAAGGTATGCTTTCCCCGTCCATCCTTTTCCGTGGTAAGGTGATCAGGTTCACACTGAGTTTTCGCGAGTCTTGTTTCCCCCTTAGGTCCCAAGTTTAGACTCCAAATCCAAGTATCAGTTAACCCATAGTCATTGGGCTGCAATGCAGGAGCTAAAACACCACCGGTTCACATTCAAGTTGTTCAAGTGAGACAAATTCCTCAATGTTTCATCATGCTGATCAACAACTCAGGCAATAATTGATGTTTACTATTCCATTAAAGGGGAGGGACTACATGGCTCTGAATATGAAAATGTACGTGTTATGTTGCATTTCTTCAATTGTGTTTTTTTAGTAGGCCTCCCGGGTTTCTCGCAATTACCTTGCCTGCCAGTAAGTGCACCTGGCCTTGTTTATATTCCTCACATTTACATTTGCGCGCGTCCCAGCGCTCTATCATGCCGATCCACCCCACTGGCGCCCGAGACTATTGGATATTTTGTGTGTGGAGGCGTCGGTTCGTGTGGTACACATGAGCGCACCACTGCGACTCAAGGTGTATGAATCAGGCAATAACAGAGACATCAAAGGGATCAGCAGGCTAGGGAATATGTCGTCAAGTTCCTATACCTTTGCCACAAAATACACGCTTTCTCAATCCCTCTCCCCAATTTTATGAATTTCCTGGCCAATTCTATACTGAGCTCCGTGCTATGGGACTCTGAGGTCGAAGTAGTGTGAATAAAGCCTCACACTAACCTCGTTCCTGCATTTGTTAGATATTATTGTCCATGCTCCGAGCGATACTGGGCAAATAATGACATACTGGCATTAAGGCAAAACATCCCCACGGGATTGAGGCTCAATATTGTCAGCAGGGCGCAGGGAGACGAGACACGCAGATGATGGATTGGATCTAGACGACAAGTACAGTAGAGTCACGTATGTACGAGGAGGCGTGACTCCATGTCCGGGCATCACCGAGGGGGGCACCCATGGACTTCGTCCAACAAATATCCAGCTGTGACCAGCTCTCAAAAAATGATTAAAGGATTCTCGTAATACCCTCAATATGAGATTCTGCCAGTCTCATTGGCACAAGGTTTCGCAAACATCATCCAATGGATCACACAATAATGTTATGGTGATATCAGATCAAGTTGGTGGTGTAGGCTATTATGTAAACGTCGGACTCACCTCTTTCCCTGGGTCACCGTAAATGAATCGGAAGGGATCAGCGACATTGCCTGAGATGTATTCAACAAAATCTGATGCATCACCCTCCAGTTGGCACTGAAGTGGGTACCCGGCCTGATTTGGGCAGACCCGGTCCGAGATAAATGGTATTCGCCTGGATAGGTTGTAGTCTCGGATTTTTCCGGTGGGAACCCCTCGACTTGAGAGCTTCAGCTTGCATTCTCCATTTTTTTTCATTCGCTCGACAATTAGAAATGCCACCGAAAAAGCGCAAGAGGGCCAAGAAACTTTTTGAATGCCCAGCAGAGAGTTCAACTCGGAGTTGAACTCTCTGCTGGGCATTCAAACTAAATTATCGACAGCTTATCACCCGCAGACGGACGGGCAAACCGAACGCGTCAATCAGGATATTGAAGCTTATTTACGACTTTTTATTGATCATCGACAAACCGACTGGTCGGAATGGCTCGCTTCAGCGGAGTTCGCACACAACAACGCAATCCACTCGAGCACGAAGGTCTCTCCCTTTTATCTCACCAACGGCAGGCATCCGCGCATGGGATTCGAACCGATCCGTTCCCAGAAGAATGAGACGGCAATCGAGTTTGCTGAGCGAATGAAACATATTCAAGAAGAAGCGCAAGCCGCCCTTATTAAATCCCGAGACGAAATGAAGCGTTACGCTGATCAACATCGTGGAGATATGCCGAAGTATAAAGTAGGCGATAAAGTATGGCTAGAGACTAAAGATCTAGACATCAAACGTCCGTCGAAGAAACTCGCGGAACGTCGCATTGGTCCCTTCGAAGTTTTAGAACTCGTTGGTTCACATGCGGTCAAACTAAAATTCCCCAGCTCGATTCGTATTCACCCGGTTGTGAACGTCTCCCGTATCCGCCCATTCACCCCTCCCATTGCTGGTCAAACATCCGCACCACCCCCTCCAATCGATATCGACGGCGAGTTTGAATACCACGTTGAGAAGATTCTCAATTCGCGTCTGGAACGAGGTCGACTTCAATACTTTGTTCAGTGGGAAGGATATTCTCCAGAACATTCTACTTGGGAGCCGATTGCGAATCTCAAAAACTCCATGGATCTGGTTAACAACTTTCATCGCAGGAATCCATCGGCGCCACGGAAGATACAGGGTATCTCACAAACCCAATTCGATAATTTATTCCAACCATATAACAATTTCACCGTGCCGGACGCATCCCTCTTACTTGCGCCCTAGAAGGGGAGTAATGGATTTTACTTTATATTTCTCACAACATTGTGTAGCGAGCAGACGATTCGAGTTTGACGAACCATGGATACTCTCCAAAGCGTTCTCCTCATCGTACTGTGTACGCCCCTTTGTTTGCCGCACTGGAGTCAATCTTCGCTTGAGGCGATGCGGAGTTTTTCCTTCTTCTTTTTCTTTCTTCTCTTTTCTTTATTTTTCCGGAGGCAAAATTCTAGAAGGGGAGTTATGTCACGACTCGCTCTTTTCTTGTTTTCCTCTAAGTCTTTTCATCTTATCTTATCTTATCCCCTTATCTTATCAGAGCTTATCATATCTTATCAGGGGTTTATCTTATCTTTCTCAAATCCTTATCGCAGATCATCACATGATCCATCATGTAAGCCAAACCGCGGTTTTGCATCATGGAGTACGCACGCTGTAGGATATTACTTTACATTGTTTTCTTTCTCTTTTATTGCCAAATACTCTAGAAGTACTTAAGGCTTTTCACTTGTATTATGTACGCTAATTCGATTCTCTTTGGTTTCCGCCTTAACAAGTGGGATTCATTGTTCAGTCGCTATTCACTTTCCTATTTCTTTTATTCATTCTACTTGAGAGACTGCCGCATCTTTATAGGTGTTTTGGCGTGTCCTTACAACGACATTTGGAATATCCTATTTTTATTTGTTTAGCTCCAAAAACAAATATTTGCTTTGAGTGGAACTAGTGTTTGAAAGTCCGGTCACAAGACCAAAAAAAGACCGTGACTGTGACTGGACCGGACCGAATGAGACTGCGACCGCCAGTCACAGTCTCACTTTATTCTGAGGATGACCAGTTGCAGTCACACTTTATTTTCAGGCCAAAAAAATCGGTCTTAGACCAGTCCTCAACCGGTTCAGACCGCACAGCCACAAAACACATATAAATAGCATATAATGTGGTAAAAATGTACAAAAATCTCACAATTTGGTGAGAATTCATAGGATTTCATTGTATTACAGACTCTGCACATGAGAACATTTTACCTGAGATGACTATGTTGAGATACAAGCTCACCTACAGTATTTGACTTAGGATTATTTGCGCTTTACTGATTATGTAATCGTGTCCAGTCTTTTACATTCGTAGATTGTCTCTCATTTAACATATATCACAATATATCACTACTCAATATACACATCTAATAATATCTATTTAATCTCCCATCTACTTCATCCACTGCCAATAGACTAACCACATGAGTTGATGATATAATTGTCACAATGATGGTGTATTTGGTGGGTCTATAGTGTGCTAAAAATAACCAGTCTCAACCAGTTGCAACTGGTTGAGACTGCACAAAAAGACCAGTTACACCAGTCGCAACCAGTCTCAGTCACAGTCTCAATTTATTTTAGGGTCCGTGAGACCGGTCACGGTCTCGGTCACACTATATCAGGGTAAAAAACCGGACCGGACCGGACCTCGAATCACTAAGTGGAACGGTGGTCGAATTCTGCTATCAATCTGAATTCGGCTGTAAGTTGCAGCAACACCGGCAACATCTTTTCCAGCTTGGAGGGCCAAAGCAATCTTGATTTGAAACCAGCACGGCTGTTTGCTGAACTTCCGCTCAATGAGATCCCGGATGTCCTTCACAGTCCATTTTCGAGAGGAGGCCTCGGTGGACATAGATTTTAAGTTGTGGGCAAGTAAAAGGAATGAATGGATAAATATATTGAGGATATTAAATTGGCCATTAGGTAGGTGATCATATACAAGTGTTGAAGCTCGGCGTTGCTGGGCAGATCAATGGCAATGCATCATCCATTGTCTATCGAGACTGCAAACGTGCCGATTTTGCTGCCGGACGTTATTTTCCAGCCCTCATATGGCGAGAACTTGGACAAACTACCTCTGATCTGATTGGCTAACAGATGTGATTACACAATCACGTTGCGTCATGCGTCACCTCTCACTCAAGTCCGAGTTCTGAGTTCTCGTCATATCGGGGGCTGGTTTTAGAAGCCTGCATTCAGGGCGGAAAGTGAACAACTGACACTAATTGGGTACCGGCAACGCCTGCCAATTTTAAACTCCGACACTCGCTGCGCGACATGGCACAACTTTGTGCAGCCTCATAGACACACAATGGGACTTAGTTTGAGGGGAAGAATATGCCTAGAAATATATCTCAAAAACATTCTCTTGTGTAGAATTTTTTAAAAGTCCTTCATTCTTTCAGTAGTGTGTTTAGCATGCCTATATCTCGAGTGTGAGGCTGTTTATAAAAATTCTACACAAGAGAATCGAATTCTGGGTACTCAAAATTGAGATCCCGTAACTTGTTTGAGCCTCAGAGAGTGCCTGGGTGTTGATCTACTGCGAGGAGAACCGTGCGGGGAGAGGCAGAGGTACCTGCCTAAAATGGTAATCAGACGTAACATGAAAATTGCTCCGCCTCCCCACTTGCCATTTGTGCTTGGTAGTGCCTATAATGCAAGTACATATTCACTATATACATGATGGAACTCAACCGCACCGGTTTTCACGTCCCCACCAGTTTGCAGCGTCAGGTTGAATTTTGAAAAGCGTTGATATTGGGTATGGGAAATAATTTCCGAAAACGGCAGCGGCCACTTTTC
The DNA here is from genome assembly GCA_015501065.1 of Infundibulicybe gibba. Classification (NCBI taxonomy): domain Eukaryota; kingdom Fungi; phylum Basidiomycota; class Agaricomycetes; order Agaricales; family Omphalinaceae; genus Infundibulicybe; species Infundibulicybe gibba. The sequence continues at coordinate 72,960 of JADNYI010000048.1, read as the reverse complement.
ACGTCACATTTTTTTGGCAGGCGTTGCTGATCCCCACACTAATACAGTTATCCCCCACTCCTTTAAACACCCCCACTCCTTTGAACACCTAGGCAAAAACTTTCCCAAATCCCAACCGATCTTTATATGGGTTGGCATATATGTTCACACACTATATACCCATGTATTAGAGCAATCACTTTAACCAGGGGTTTCAGCAATGTCGCAATCTTCAAGGTATATCTATTATGTGTTCAGCCAATGTAATTTGATTCGTACTGGGGTAATTGCTTTGAAGGTTCAGATCAGGATTCAGGTGTGCAGATGATGGTATTAGTATGTATCAAACATATCCTACCATTCAGTTTTATGAAACTCTGCAATGGGACTGATTGGACGTGTATTTTATGTCGGGATCCCAACTGGGTTTGGTGGGTGTCACGCCTGTGCTCATCCACTCATAGCGGAGTTTTAAAGCAATGTCTTCATCGAAGAGCGGGAGGCGGGAGTGCCACAATTTGACATTGGCCTGTTGATCAGTTGATCAAAGATTCAAACCCAGTCGGCCTTTGACCTTTACCAAGTGTGATGTCACGCGTTCAAAGGAGTGGAGTCGGGTCGATTTTCACTGATTAGTTTATAATTCTACAACACTGGCACGGGGAGCTTTCTAATATTCCATAAATCATTATTGCATCTATTAGAAGCTTTTTGTCTGATACAATTTTAGCCAGATGTTGAGGAAGCAATATGCCAGGTGTAACTAACGTTTGGTGTTTAAAGGAGTGGGGGATAACTGTAGCAATCATAGCAGGTTGTTAGGCTCGTGACCATCCCTTCAAACGATTCTACGATCATCATCCTGCGGTCTGCGGACGCCGGATGTGCACGAACGTGCTCTCTTCCGAGTCTTCGTTATAAGGGCTGGTGAAGCTGACTTTAAAATACTGTGTCATTTCTTATGATCGAGAAAAACCGTACATTTCCATTTTGAGCTTTCCCAATTCGTGAGCACTGAGACCTGTGATCCCAAGCTATTTTTGGTGGAATGAGCAGCGTACGACGCGCACTGGATGTGCACATTTTTCCATTGCGCCCAATTGGGGAAGCTCAAAGTGGAAAATACCCGATTTTTTTCGATCATAAGAAATGACCCAAACCTCAGATGGACAGGCCTCTCTAACGAGGGTTGTTCGTCCTGAACTGGTTACTGCTCGAAACCGCTTAGAGAGGACAGTCACAGGCCTAGCAGGTTGTTTGATTCTATTATATTTTGGTTGTAGCATGATTTTGTGTACATGTGCCTTTTTGAGTCGGGATTACCGGTTTAGCCTCACTTTTTGCCGTTGATACAAAAGTCATAACTGTATCGCTCAATGTTCTCTAAACCCATCCCAGTGACGTGCATTTTGTCATGAGCCCAGGTGGACCTTCGTCGCACTCACAGGCGCCCACGCAACACCTAACGGGCAATGCGGACAAAATATAGAAAGCAGACGAGCCAATTCTTATGCCAGATGTCACCATTCATTGTTCCAGCCAAGCTGGGGGTTATTGCAACAATCCCTGTAGCCCATTTGTAATGTTCACTGGAATTTCCAGCCATACCTCATTAAAATGTACCTGCTAAGCTTGTATACATTGGTCACATTATAATGCCTCCTCAGTACAATGCAGGGGGCAAATTACAATTGGGGGTGCACATTATAATGCCCCCCTGGTATAATGCAGGGGGCAAATTACAATTGGGGGTGCACATTATAATGCCCCCCTGTTATAATGCAGGGGGCAAATTACAATTGGGGGTGTACATTATAATGCCCCCCTGGTATAATGCAGGGGGCAAATTATAATGCTGTCAGGTCATGTGACCTAACACATCACCTGCCCCCCCCTGCTTGATACATTACATCAGCTACTATTTGGTTATGTTTGGTTAGAGTTAGGGTTTGGTTAAGTTAGGGTTTGGTTAGAGTTAGAGTTTGGTTAGGTTTGGTTAGAGTTTGGTTAGAGTTTGGTTAGGTTTGGTTAGAGTTTGGTTAGAGTTTGGTTAGAGTTAGGGTTGTTAGAGTTTGGCTAGAATTAGGGTTTGGTTAGGGTGAGAATGGCATGGAATATATATATGTTGTGATTTGAGGCCAGAAAAAAAATATTTTAAAACATTTGCATGTGTTTCAAGCCATAAAAAACATAAGGTTTTGATTATGCAATACCCCCAAAGGAGGATTGAATGATGGTATTGAATGATGGTACATTATAATGTGGGCTGTCTCATTATAATGTGGCTATCTAATAACAATGAGGGCACATTATAATGTGGGTACCAATTATAATCTGTCCATTGTGTAGAAAATTGGAGGCACATTTTAATGGGGTATGGCTGGAAATTCCAGTGAACATTACAATTGGGCTACATGGATGGCTCCATTATTGTGGGCTGACAGTTTCACTCGTGTTTTTGATGGTTACTTACAATTTGTGATGCTGCCCACCTGTACAGTACCCACAAGTTTCATGTCAGAGCTCTCGAAATCGAGTTCGGTTCCACCTAAATGCAACCATTGTCAAGGATCGTCGTGGCGTCCTTCTTCCTGTTTCTGGTACGAGCTATCTACTAGGTTTGCGCCTACATCAGGAAAATCCCAAAATGGCCATAGTCCCCCGGTTAAATACAGTGACACATATAGACAGACATAGACAATATAGACACGTTGCCTGTCTATGTACATTTACATATGCATATGTAAACACACTACACATCCATATAGATTATATAGCTTGCACACACGTCTGTGTACATCTATACAGTTCATGCATGTGTCTTTTTAGACATACAGAGACATGTTACACACCTACATGGACATAGGTGGACTATGTATCCGAAGTATGTATCTACATATGTTTAACTAGGATGCCCCAAGAATAAGTTGAGACCAACGGAGAAGCCCCAAGGCTTGCAGGAATTTGTTTATAAGATTAAAATCAAATATATTTGAAGGCTACGGGAGACATGCTACATGATAAATGAATAGTGACCAGGAGATCCACGAGCAGGGGCTTGTCTGGGTGCGCATGTGCGCCGAGAGATGCCGGGTGCAGGCTGCAGCGTCGCTCTATGCATGCGCGCACGGTTAGTAGCCTCATTAGATGAGGGAATTCCGGCGCCAGCCTGTTGTGGGCATAGATGCGCTGCCATGTCCTGGGTGGGCCTGAGTGGGATCAGTGCGGAATACACGCGTGTAATGTGTCCTGTACCCAGTTACCTGTCAGCGCCTGGCGTATGAGTGGACGCGCCATTGTATACAAACGCGGCACCTTTTGTATGCGAGTGCGGATGCAGTCTTGTTGCATCGAATGTATTGTTTCATCGCGTGCAGGCGCGCCGTCTTGTTGTGTGCAGATGCGCAATCCCATTGCATACGTACGCGCTGTCTTGTTGTGTGACCCATGGGGGCGCCGTCTCGCTGGGTACAAGTGTACCGTCTCGTCACTTGGGGGTGCGTTGCGCTTCGTGCGGGTGTTCGATCCTGTCGCACGCGGGCACGCCATCTTGTTGCGTGTGGGTGTACCACCCTGTTGCATGTATTGTCGCGTCTCGTTGTGCACGCAGGTCAGGCCGGGCATTGATCGGGGGTGGGGTGTCCTAGCTACTGCTGCTGTCAGTAGGCCGTTGGGTAGCAATAGAGACGGATTAAAACTCACCATGCGTGGATGGAACTCCCAGCACCTGAGAAGGTGTATGAGTGATGTTAGCGGCTAGTATTCTGTTGACAGAAATTCTAAAGACGTACTTGCACATAGCACCGACGGGATGTGTCGTAGGTGCCTCTATCTTATTGCTAGCGCTCTATACGCCGGCCCCCTCCGCCTGGTTGTGAAAAGCGGGTGGGTGTTGCAGACAGTGCCCCTCATGATTCTGAAGTGGGTCGGCACGTGGACGGGCGTGCTGCGACCATGGGGGCAGAAGCGGTTGGCAAGCGAGCGGCTGTGGGTTAGTAAACAAGACCTATCAAGTGAAAGGTGACACACCGTAGAATCACAACTGCACCAGCATGCGCCCACGGCTTCCCATGTCCTCATGGCTGTTGGTGTTCGCATCCACATTTGGCAGGGAACGTGCTGGCGGCGGGGGCACGCATGTGTGTTTTGATGGGCGCGTAAGGCGCAAGCGGAGCATCGGCGTATAGCCGCATGGAACGACGAGCGGGTGAGTCTATGGGGGACTTGAATGGGTGGCAGTGTGCGAGTGCAAAAATCATTCCAAGTGGATTCAAACTCCGAATGAAAATGGCAGCCACATTGTGTTCATGGTTGACACGTTGCGTTTTACCAACCGTCACTTCGATACTCACACTAGGCCGCAGCAACCTGGGCGATAGATACTCAAACATACCCGACGGCGCATGTTTCCGTTGTTAGACCAACACAGACGCTAGCCTAGGTGAGTAGCATTATAGATAATCCTGACAATTTGCTAACAATCTTGCACAATTTTTTTTTTCGGTGCTCCTGGACGGATCCTGTCCTGTTATCCATCATCGGTCAACACATACTCATACGCCATCCCCTCCTCACACTGGCATTGTGCCTCTGTATGTCCCCCTCTACCTTTTATTTCCAAGTGCTGACCTAACCGACGTCGGGAAATACGTGGTTGACATGTGGGAGCCATCGCATACCCTCGCATCACCATTGTGCTTCTGTAAGTCCACCTCTTCCCCTTTGTATTCCCAGTGCTGACCTAACCATGCATATACTTGTGCTGCTATCATGCCTCCTCACCGACCCCTCCCCGTCGCATGTTTCAGGCTCGCATAGGTACAGGAGCCCACTCTGCGTTCATATACCTCTCTTGGAAAGCGCAGGAATATGGCCGGAGTGGAAATGGTGAGCACCGCAAACGCAGCACGGTGGCCAGGGAGGTGACGATAGTGTGATACGAATACGGTGGAGCGGGTGCGCCACCGGGACAGGGCGGTGGCCATGTGGGTTGGCTTATAGCTGCGGCCGCGCAATCGCCGCGCTGCTGGAAAATGGACGAAGAGGACGTCGTTATGTAGCCCATTGGTTGCTGTTGTTTAATTATTAGATACCTCCACCCTGGACAATGATATACACCTGATTTAATCTTCAACATTGGTTTCTTAAGTTTTGGGTGATGGTCTACTGGTGCTAGTGTAGATATGATAGAGGGCTATATGTTGCTATATGTTCTACATTGCCTCCTGCTATTGCTATGTTGCCTCCTGCCAGCACTATATAAATGTGACTTGGGGCTATGGAGACCTGGCTGAGTGCTACCAGCAGCTATGTAGTACTACAGAGTTTGCCATGGGTGTTATGTAGCACTATAAATTGCACAGTGAGTGCTATGAGGTCATATGTAAAGGGCCTTCAGTCTACAGGGATATACAAGCTATTCTGTCTATGTAGATCTATTAAGTGTGCACAGATCTTCCTGATGTACCCATTCGACTGACTGCAATATCTACATCAAGGAGTTTTACTGGAAATTGTAGTAGGATGATGTCGACCTCCCTGCCCTTAATATCCACAAGATATTCACCAGCCAAAGGTGATCATTTATGCTGGCAGGGTTGTGTGGTATTTGGTAACGATGGTGAGTCTTTTGTGCCTCAGTCCAAGGATTTGTGTAGACAAATGCCTTCGGGCTCATTTTCCGTATCAGCCCCTTTAAAAGCTACTTATAACCTCAATTTCATTGGTCAGGGTTAATTCTTTGTGGGCCGCAGTACCCTGGATTGCTCCCAAGGCGAAGGATTTTGTGTTTGGTGCGGATGGTTTTGAAGCATGTTGTACTATGTCAATCTCTACAACACCCACTCTCAAACCAAGCTTCAACACCTCCATTATTGATGCCTTGCACATTTCCACTGGATGAGCCTGCCATGCTCATTGATGTTGTGTGCTATCGGGTTTGCCACGACTCCCCCTCCCCAGAACCGGTATACCCTCTCCATTCGCGCTACTTCAGGCCGGTGTGATGTCTTTCCTCATGCCTGTGGGTTTCTGCATTCTTTTCGTTGACAAATTTCTCATCCTTCCTCCTTAGATCTCTCAACAAGGATCAGCGTTTCCTACCTCAATCCCGATACTCATCGGAAACTATATTCCCAATATCATCGCGAAACATCTCGAAGTTTCTTGTGAATAAGCCCAGATCATCCATGGCCAAACATCTTCCTGCGCCTGGGTGGGGTTCTTTGCACATGGAATTAAGCCTCGACCAGCGGCAAATGTTGGCGTGCATTATGGTTACCCTTGTTGGATATTAGTATCCCCCATTCGATGGATTAAGACATAGAATCACCACTTTGGTCGCGATTTTTGGGCAGGAGGAATCATGTTTGACCAGGAGCGGGCAATAACAGCGCCCCCCAAACCGGACTCTGCAGCATCCTCTACGAGCATGGGGTTTTTACATTGATGGAATCTAGCTTCGATTTGATCCCTTCGAGGCCCAACATTCCGGCACCATCGTGGTTTGTTGGTGTATTGAGGTATTGCCTTTGGTTGGCTCATCATTGCTGATCTGGAGATCATTGCGCGCTGCATTTCTCTCCTCAACCAAAGATTTCGGCCAATAATTGATTAACAATGCATTATGCTCGTGAGGTGATTGGCCAGCCGCCACCTACAAAGGTGGTGTGTTCCATGCCAATCATATCCGTCTGACTGACATTCCTTCCTTCTAGTTACCTTTTTATTGGCCCCCACATCCAAATTATGGCGAAAGGAGACGTAGTCTACTCAGAGGTTGTCCGCGGAAACGCAAACTCAACAGGCGATCGTGTCATATTGATACATCACCAGGCTACAACTGTAAGATAGCCCTGATACATCGTTGGCTGTCGTGGCCGTTCAAGCTGATGTATCACATATATAAATATCCCACCCCATTTTGGGAATTGGCCATACCGCAGCTCCGCAGCGAGCCAGCTACCACGCACGGGCCACCCCCGCTCAAACGCGCCCTCGTCCAATTGGGGATTGACATCGGGGAGCTGGATCTTCACATCAATTCCTGGTGGGAGCTTAATTCTAGCGTTCGCATCTATTAATTAATACCCCCTCTCAGCACAAAAGCAGTGCCTATCCCATAGAATTCGATATATTTGTTTTTCCAATAAAACAAACCATGTGGCCTATGCAAAATATACTGCCATCGCTGTGCGCCGCCCCTTGACTATCCCCTCTGCTCTCTGCACGGGCGCCGAGAGCGTTGAGAAGCAGTAGCCCTGGGCCCTGGCTGGCCAGATCTCGCTTTCCGCGCTTCACCTAACACGAGCACGCCTCACATGCTTCGCACGCACATTGCGCACATTTTGCCCTAGGCACATGGAGATCGTCCTCTTACTCTAATTCAACTGGTATTCTCCACCTCCAGAGCGGTTTATCAGCGCGGAAACTCGCCCTTCAAGAGCGCACATTGCCTGCCACTGCCCCACATACGTTACTACCACTATATATACACCGCCCAGATAGTCCCAATTAATATCACACAGCCTCTCTCCCTTGCCCTGGGTCCTAGTTTGCGCTCCCGCACTTTGTCTTATGTCCTCAGAATGCGCTTTTGCGCTTTTTTGACCTGATTTCCAGCTTTCCGGGCAGACCTTCGCACCCAGAACTGCGGAATTCTGTAGCCAAGTGTCGCTAATTGTGCCACAGGTGGCCAGGGAGCGCTTGAGCTGGTCAGCATTCTTCTATTTTCGAAATAAAACATAAGTTTATGTGAGATTGCAGCAATACTTGGCAAGTACTACTGAGGCTGCGATCCACCATCGGGTGCATTATCCATTGAATGCTAATACCCGTAACTGCAAATTTTAGTATGCAGCGTTTACCAGTTGGTTTGTTGGTTCCAACCATTTGCTATGCATGCCGTGTATTTACAGTCTTACGAGCGCGAGGCCAAACACGGTTGGCAGATTGTCTGACCTTTACTCAATTCCACATTGATCGTCCCATCCCACCTCGTCAAAGTTATTATAGTATGTCTAAGTATTGATCTGACCATATCTCAGTACTGTACTTTATTTTTATAACCATTATTTCATTCCCATTGAATCCCAATGCCGTTTCCCCATCAATTGTGGGCGTGTCACGTGCACAAGGTTGCGCCAGTTGGCGCCGCGAAAATTCCTTTGCTCTGATTCTCGACACCCAATGCCACTCAAATTTTTGCCCAAACGCCTACCCTCTAGCTACCCCAGAAGCTACTGTAAGCAGTTTCTATACACAGAAGATATCTAACGGCAGCAGGACCTATTTACAGTGGCGAAAAAAATCCCAATCCGCAAATCCCCGACCCTCGCAAGCCACCAGCACCTGCGGATGAAGCCGACAAACTGCAGAGCTGGCACCCATTTAATATGAACGCCGGCGTGAATAGCGTAGGCGGGACCACCACCACCGATTTGGTGACGACGAACGGAATCGCCATTTCAAGGAGAATGGGCGGGAATATGGGGGCTGAATGACTAGTTATCGGTGAGTGGCCTAATTGTTGCTACTCGTTCGCCAGTGATGAGGATGTACAGGATCACTATCACAAGCCGCCATTTGACGAGAGTGGCAGGTGGGATCGACTGAACGGAGGACCTCAAGACACCGGCAACACCATCATGCAGGCCCACACTCAGCCTGTTCGTTTCGATTGCATTGGTCCTGGTCGGGTATTTTGGACGCGGCGCTGCCAGTATGTGCTGCTTGGCATGATTGGGTGGGCACCGGCTGGTGCCATGGTAATGTGGGCAGATATGTAAGAATACCATACGCTTGATCCTCTAAATTCATACATATATGTTCTATACGGAAAACATTCTGGGTATTTTTTTTTAAAATCCCAAATCTCGATCCCAGTCGAAGATGCGAAGCGCATGCTGTGAATATATTTTGGGCGGGCTGACAAATCGAGCGCCCCGAGCAAATGGACCGCGCGCGTTGTGCTCGTGCACGGGATGGTGGGAAGCGGCACGCTGGCTGCTGATGCCCTGCTACTAGCTGACAGGTGAGTGATGTATCACATTGGATTGTCAATTAAGGCTAACGATGTATCACGGCTATACTACTACTGTAGTGCAGTGATGTATCGCTATGCCAGCATCTGGTGAACTCAAGGCATACGGCCGGTGCTAACATAGTATCTCCGGGCGCCATAGAAGGTCCAGGATGATATCCTTAAACTTTGGACAGTTGATAAATCCCAGCACAGCACCAGCACGGAAAAATATGATCAAAGCCTTTTACATCTTCCAGCAAGACCCTGACGCACATAATCATGTTACTTTTCGCGTACACCACTCCTCATTCTAGTTCCTCCGTCTTTAACTCTCTGGCATCATACCGGTATCTGCAGTCCAGATCACTCTACTTCACCTCATGCAAAGTTGGGACCGACTGAGAATATAACAGCAGCTTGACAGTGTATACCTCGATATTCTGCACGAGATTGCCACGCCAAGGACGACCTTTGGGACAAAAATGGTTCGCTTACAGGAGCCGGGAAGAGCTACATTGGTGTCGAGCTCGGTAAAGAGGTGGTGCCCGCGTTGTCATTACTATCTCAAGCTACGGTCGCGTTCGTTGGTAGGTCCATTTGTCGTATGCTCAATTTTTGTTGACATTAGATCGTATCCAGCACAGTGACAGGCATTCGAAAGATGCGGGATTCTGCATCGCGACATCTCTGGTGGGAATATTATGATGACTAGAGGCGGGGATGGGTACTCAATGATTGGGATTTGGCTAGGCATATCAGCGCGGATGGATGCCGACAGCACGATCGCACGGTAAGTTATACCACTAGTAGCTGATATGTGCTAATGCGGTCACGACAGGGGACATGGCAGTTCATGTCCATCAAGCTGCTCACAGACCCTGCATCAAGGCATGAACTACAGGATGATTTGGAGTCGTTCTTCTGGGCTGTGGTGTACCATGGCTTTTGCTACCTTGAGCTAAATGCATCCGTCCCTCAGACCTATCTCCAAGACAGAATGAAGGCTATTTTCGATTCCTATCGACCCTTGATTGACGGCTCACCTGGGGGGGTTGGCGGGATTGCATTCCTCTAGGATCCTTCCCCCACGCTCGGGCTTAAATGTAAACCCATGCAAAAGTGGATAGATGCCGTCATGAATATGGTGAAAGTATGGATCGACTATGGCGTGCGACGAAAGCCGGCCATGCATGTAGACCCACCTATTCCAAATGTTCCCGGCAACATCAACGCCCAAAAGCTTGTTACACAGACGGATCAAGGAGATTCACATGGCTCCAGCATTCCAAACTTCAAGTGCAGATCCTCAGGCCGTATCTGGATTGTGAAGGGCCACTTATTCTACCCTGCGCCTGCCCGACCCCAACTCAAGCAACATGGACGTCGATACTCCAGAGGCGGAGGAAATTCACAAGTGGTAGATGTATCGCGGGTTGGATACCCTGCAGGACCATAGCGGGGGGGATAATAGTAATGGTATGCCGTTCTACCTCTTTGCGAAGTGAACTCATGACAAGGCATGTCGCTGCTGCCTATGCCCGCTGCACCAAACCCTACCGCCATATCATCTGTGTCCATCAGGGTCCAAAACTACATAGATCTGGCCATCAACGCTGCAAGTAGCCTCACATCACCCCTCCCCTTTTCCGCCTTGAGTATGAGCTCGCCTGCCGTCATGTCTCCTTCGGCGTTTTTTTTTTGTGCAACTTTCTCTCATCGCCACTCTCGTTCTCTCCACAGCCCACGCTTGCAGGTGGTGGGAAACGACGTGCTAGTCGGTCCCTGCCTGAAATCACACAGAACCCATTTTACAGGATATCGAGGGGATCTAACCAACAAGGGAGGAGGCGTCTACACCATTCCAACTCATGCCGCTCCTGAGTGCACTTGGAAATTCCACACTAGGGCCCTCAATAATATTATGTACACACGAGATGCTCTCACCCTCTACTTCCACGACACCCATGCCTACAGCTACTGGTATCAACCATCAAACCTCACCACCACTCCACACAAGAGACAACAGCGTTTCCCCATCCGAACTCCTCCATGATATGCCAACCCCAAGCTCGTCTGGGTTACAGTTGCATCCGTCGTCACCATCCGCCGCGCCCCCAAGAACCCTAAACCAGCATGCGTCCCCCATGGAATCAGTCGCACCTACAGCTAGAGGCATTGCTCCCCCCTTCCTCCACAACTGCGATGGGTGGACGAATCACGCAGATCTGTTGAATTAAGCGGTCACGACCGCCATGAGAGTGGCAAGCACACCGCCTTGTCCCCCAACGCCTCCGCCGCTGAACGAAGCCACCCCGCCAACGCCATCTTGGGATTTGGAGAATGCACCCCCGCCCTCCCCGCATCCACCACCGCGGAAGGTACACCTCAGTTTCCAAGACTTCGCATGGCGCAGATGGCAGATGAAGGAGGTGGGTAGAGCTGGTGAGGGTGCCGGGGCGGAGGTGAAGGAGAGCCTGCGGGCAAGGGCCGGAGCAAGTGAGCTAAAGCAGGAAGATTCTGGGAGGGATACCTAGGCGGTGGGTAGGGCACAACATGATTCTCCCGCATCAGGTCTTCTACATCCATCCAATCCTCAGCCCCGTCACAACACATAGCCCCTCACTCGACTCCCCCACCGCTGGAATTCGATTCCAACTCATCACCTCTCCCACGAGGACAGCGAAATACTCAACTCATTCACAAAGCATTGAACATGTTGACCGACCGATGCTTGGATGGCGGGGACGCTTCTTGCACGATATCGCCCACTTCCATGTTATCTATCATGTAAGTCGCCATCACATAGCTCGTGCTGGACTTTTATTTACATCACCCCGACCAGTTCTTCCACAAGATGACATTCCGCGAGCATCTGACATCGGCCGCTGAGAGCACTTGAACTAAATAAAGGCATTCATCAGCAACCACTGTGTGACCTCTGATGTCCCGGCCTTCAAAGCTCTATGGGAGAACTACAACAGGTGTCAATTCATTGAGGACGAAGGTGTACTGAATGTTAATTTCACCCCATGACTGGGAGCTAATATGTTCCCCTGGGTGACGTTTTATTCTACCGTGACAAGAAGGGACAAGCAGTTCACAGGCCCGCAGATGAATACCGTGTGAAATCGAAGGCCGGTAAATGATTAGACGCAACGGACTATAGCCCAATGAGAATCCGCAAAGGGTACCTCTACCCTAACTCCCAGTGTCCTCGGTCACCACAGACATCGGAGCAATGACTTGCGGTCCAACCTCACTTTTGTTGGCGGATGCTCATCGGGATCCGCAAGCTCGTCGTACTCATGCAATGATCACCACATATACGATCGCCTGCAGACGCTAGCATCCCCCACTTCCTCTGGGTCATTGCTGCTGTCGACGCCTAACAGCATCTTCACGACATTCGCGGGCAAGGCCAAAGCACGGAAGCAGATGCAGAAGCTCACCCTGGGTACCAGCCTCAGTGAATTGAATTTCCTGACCAACAAAAGCACCAGGATGGCATCTTATTCTCTGGGGCCTCCATGATGGAGACCGTCGTTGAATGCGGCTACTCTTCATCATTTTTCCTTGGCAGCCCTGCCTCTGATTCTCATGATTCATGAATCGATTCACATGTCACACTTTGACGAGTGGGGAGACTCCTTTGCATTACAAGACAAGGAGATGGCACTGCCCTCTGACTGAGCCCAGTTCTCCACAAGCATGTCCTTTCCATCCACGTACACTTCGAGCGGTGGCTTAGTCACGAGTTGCGAGATGTCTTCTACCAGGTTCCGGACGCCCTCGCCTGATTCGTCCCGACTTGGGTCATTTTTCTGGTGCCAAGTGCGTCGAAGCCGATCCCTATTCCAGCGCAAGCAGACCACCTCTCGATGCGCGACTGGCTCCTCCCGCGCAAGTTTTTCGCGTCCGCAGGCGTGTCATGAGCGCAATTCCTGTAGGCCACTTTGAGAGCAGCTCCATCTTGGGTACTGCTCGCTTTGTGCTGCCTATGCATCACCGTATTGTTCTGTTTTAGAAGCGCCCTCGCCATGATGCGTTGAAGGGGCAATCACGCCAACCAGGGGGAGACGGGGCACTTGACCTCTGTGCTGAGTCCTGCTGATATCGCTTGTAACATCCCTTCAGACCATCTCCCACTCGCCATATGTGATGACGACATGTTTTCCCTCCAGAACGTACTTGGATTTTGCTTGCGACAATCGGTTGGATGATCTACGAGCAATTTGTGTTTTAATACATTTCCAATGATTTTCATTTTCTAGATATTGTACATCTGGTACTGGTACAAACAACAGCTTGTGGAGTCGAAGATGATAAATAAATAAATGCTACTGCTCCTTGATGCGGCATACACCACCCATACTGGATAAATATGCCTATTACAATGGCCGCAGATTTTTACAGTGGGTACACTGCCGTGCTCAAGCATGGGTTGAATCATGTACCTCAGCTAGACAACTGTATCATACTAGTAGCTATTTGACTCTGGAGTCTGAGACTGCGTCACCGCCATGGCAGACCCTGCGAAGAAGGGTGTACTTAACAGTAAATCCGGTTACGCTGACTAAGCATTGATCTCTACCCGTCCATTCACGAAAAGTGAGTTGGCTTTCCACAGCCACTGCATGGGTGATTTGAAGCTCGGAAATATGGTTTTGAACCATTCTTATTAATTTCTTGGGAACCGATTTTTTGATACTTACCTAGGTCTTGAAATACCATGCCCAGAACCCCCATAATAGAAGAATGAGGGAGATTAACGAAAATCTGCTCCCAAGACTTTATCTAATTGTAAAATACGGTCACTTTATCTCATACAAACATATCACCGATATGAGCGGATGTACTGGAACTGAGCGCGACCATCTCGCCCTGCGGGGGTCGGAGTTTGAATATGGCAGGAGTTGCCCCGACCCACAAGCCCCGCACTTTGCTGGCTTTCAACTTTCTGCCTCTCGTCTTTGGTTTTGACCTTAGATTCCTCACTCTTTTTCGTTTCTTCGCCTTCACCAGCACTCCCTACTCCTGACCATTGCCTTTGAAGGTTGAGCTCTGCTGTGAAGCATGTGCTTCCTGACTGGCGGAATTGCTGAATTTCGCTCAACCACACTCGTACCTGCGAACATCGTACCTATTGCCAATATGGGCACAACATCGTTCCAAGTTCGTTCGTTACGAACTTGGTCGTTGCAGATGAGCTGGCCAAATGCCATCACAACTGTCTGAAATATGTAAGTACAAATGCTCCGAGCCAGCTTGCATCCTCTGACCCATCCTGCTTGTCGCCTGACATCCCTTCCAGCTGGATACTCACCTCCATTCCTGCGGTGTCGGGATGTCCATGCCCCAACGGTTATGGCAGTACTCAGAGTGGCAGTTTCAAGCTGCTATGGAAGGTATGCAAGCCACATCTGAGTCCTGCCCCAAACCGTAAACATGATTTTACAGCATATTGTCATTTCCCGCCCTGCTCTCTGGCCTGATCATTGCATCGCTCCGCCAACCCAATCACTACTCTGAGGCGCGCTAAACTGCTTGCTACTATTGGTATCCCTGGCCTCGCAGCACAACAGCTTGGGCTGCAATAACGGTGAAGCACAAACGCCACTGTGCGTAAACAGCACAGATGAAGAGCAATGTATGTATAGCATAGCCGTATATGCGAATAACGAAGACCACTGCCCTAACGAATAATGCCAGCACAAACAATCAAAGAGAACTGGGCTCTCGTGCTCCCAAGCACAGCCGAAAAGTCCCACAAAGTGAATGCTTGTCTTTTCCTTGTGTAAACTTGCCCTCATCTTATTTGCAACGATCTAGATCTTACAATCAATACTTATGTTGCGAGAACGAGACCAACACTTGGAGTATCTGTCAGCGTGCCATCGTTATGCTTGCTCTCCTGATGAGGGAGCTGGCCTCGTTCCTCTCTTCGGCAGTCTATATCGATCCCTTGCAGTCGTCCTCAGGCTGGGTTGTTTTAGTGAGCACCTACTCTCCTCTTATCAACCTTGGCCGCTGACATGTCGGAATCTACATCCAAGGTCTCACCTTCACTGGCATCTGGGTTATTGGCCATGAGGTAGCGGTCTCTGTCCAACATATTCTTCGCATCTGACCCCCGCGGCTTGATAGTGCGGGCATGAAGCATTCTCGGATCACAAATGGGTCAACAACATCTTTGGCTTTGTGTGTCATCCCGTTCTAGTCCCCATGAAGCCACTAATATTATCCCCCAGATCACGCACCCCTTCCTCTGGACCCCAGGTCTCAGCTGGAAGATCTCCCACCACCGTCAACACAGCAATCATGAGCCGATGAAGTGGGATGAGGTTTATGTCCCAAAGATCGGGTCCGATCTTGGGATCCTGGCGCACCACGACGGCCTTGATCACGAAAAGATTCTCAGTGATACTCCGATCTACATGTTGATCTGGCAACAAGTTCTGGCATTCCCTGCCTACTTGCGTGCTTTGCTTTGTCTTCCGCGGTTGACCATCTTTCCGTAGTCTCCAACGTATCCGGCCAGAAGATCTACCCAAAATAGACAGACCACTTCGACCCTCAGTAGAAATTGAAATTAGATTAGTAATGCGACTGATACATGGTTACACCTCCCCTCCAGCCAACTCCATCTTGTTTGCCAAGGCACAGCAAAAAGCTGCAATCATTTCTGGTCCCCGGCATGACACGGGGTGTCAGCTACTCTAGCCTAATCTGGGATTCTCCTGAGGTCATGAATTTATAAGGAATTCTCCGCCTCTGCGTCAATTACGGTGTATGTGCTCGCGCTTTTATACCGGCGCAACACGACTTATATGCGATAACAGTCACCATGATCACTCACCTGCATCTCCATGGCTCACTACCGTGGAATGTAACTTCCAACAAGGTGCTGCTGCAACCGTCAACTAGCTGGTCCTTGGATCCTTCCTGCATGATGTCGCCATTTCCATGCTATCCACCATGTAAGTCGTCCATCACAATCTCATGCTCAATCTTTGTTTACATTACCCCGACCAGTTCCTCTCCGAGATGCTATTCTGTGAGTTCTCGATATCGGCCACCACGGGCTAAATACTTATGACGCAGACCATGGACCAGAGGCGATTTAACGGGATGAGTATTGGCAGCCCTACAGGAACCTAGGGAGCATTGGGCCTGAAAAAATGGAATCTCAAGGCATACATGATCGTCCAAGCGAAGCCTCGGGATGGTTGTTGGATCAGGCGACCAGAAACAGTGCGTTTTTTCTGAACCTCTTCATACATACCCATCATTTTATATTTATTATAAAGAGTTTACCAATATCCGTCAAGCTGGTTTTTTAACCACCCTTGGCCCAAAATATCATGAGGCGACAAAATATGTTGGATATCCAGAACCAAGACATGCCTCCAAATTATTCAACATGGCGAGTTACACTCTCGTCCTCTCTCGATGACGCGGCACGCCCTTCATCATGCCTCCTCTAACACTGCGCCCTTGAACACCTTCTCGTGCTACGCTTCACGGGGCACCCTCAAGCATTGTTGCGCTCCCGTCCAATTCTCACACCCTTCACTGAACCGCTACCATTGCATCATCAACCCCAGCTCCCTAACCCCATCATTTGCATCGCAGCCGACTCCATCCACCCCGGCTGCTACCCTTTGACGGTGAAAACGATGACAGTGCTATAACGTCGACCGCTATTGCGGCTGACGAAGAATAACGATGGTACTGATGGCAGCCATTGGAATGGTGATGTTGACGACGATCACGGCACAGGTGATAACGGCGATGAAGGGAACGGCAATGGCAATGACGAAGGTGGGGCAACAGCCGTGGAGCTGCGCACGATGATTCCACGATGGTAGCACCTGGGGTCGCACAGGGAATGGAGGTGGTTGAAGGCGGGGGTGGCTGTGTGACTCGGGGTTGAGGCGTCCACGCGCCGAAGCCTGGCTGGAATTCAGGACATCAGACGGCTCAAGTGCGTGTTTTGGCGTGATGTCTTCTCTACGTGAACTGAGCCTTTTTTCCTCTAGCGTCTTGACTTGCAGTAGAGGGCCGTTGTGCGACGCGGCAGATCCGAGTCCACATTACCAGAGGCCTAGGCCTGAGTCCTGCTTCACTTTGCTGCTCCAAGCAGGCTCTCCAAGGAGGTCAAGCGCCATCAGCGGCATTGACCCAGTCCGCCCCATCCCGCTCGGAAATAGGCAGTGCTGTAGTTGGGCAAGTACTACGATCGGTAACTGTACATCAGATTGGCTGACGTCAGTGGTGAATCGCGCCCTGCCACAAATGCAGGCGACTAGAGGAGGAATTGTCAGATAAGGAAGGGGGAGGGAACTACTCACATCGAAAACATTTTCAGAATGCCCTCTTAAACACTGCGCTGTTGAGATCGATGATGAGATACCTATGAAACACAATCTATCGTAGGGCGCTTCTACTGTCCCTGGCTCTGATCCCTAACAATTCTAACATTCTAACGTGTTTGGTAGAACGAAGCTGCGGGTGTATATCAGGTTTGGTAGGCGCCCGTCGATGTGTTCATTCCCCTTGGTGATATCCCAAAATTGAGGAAGGTCATTGAATAGTGGAGGATGTTTTCATCAGGTACCGGCATTGTAACTCCGTTTTTATCTCAGCCTTTCGGAACTCCTTCATTGCTCCCCAGTTCTGCTAGTGGAAGCACTGGAACGCGAGAAGGAAGATTGAGGAGTAAGGGAGATCATGAGGAAATTAACGCTAAGCGCTTGCGCAGGGTTTTCGTCACCGAGGTACCTACCACACATGGTGACAGGCGTCATGAAAGAAGAGATTTAAAGTTCGTGAACCAAGGGACAAAAATGCAGAGAAGGATGACGTGGAACGAAGCCAGTGATTCCTGTTCCTACCATAGGATGGCAATACCCTCCTGGCTCCCATGCTACTTCGTTTCTAGCACACAGCCCCGGGGTTACGCATGGGTAGAGTTGATGGATATTCACTACAGTAGACATTCCCCAACTCTGCCCAACACGGGTCGGTGAAGAGGTAAATGGCAGGAGGATGGAGTAGAGGTGGGCTCTACTTTGCAACAACGACGGTATGGGCAATTGGATAATCTGATGATGCTGATAAGTAGAGCGATTGGTGAGGGTGACTATTATTACAGTCATTTATGATATTTTGATAATTGGCGTTGGCAATTCCTCATGTTGCTTGGGGGTGTGGGACTTTCGACCCAGGAGCCGGGTCGTTCTGATGGAGAAGAATATTTTAGTTTTTCAACACATCCGAAGTGGCTGCGTCGAACAAAGTTCTCAAGTTGGGTTTAAGCTGTTGGCTTCAAGTTCTCAACAGGAATATCTGGAGGTTGTACTAGACAAACACGCACTACTTTTTCAGATTATTTTCATTGATCATGGAAATATAATAAAATTCTCTTTGTCAAATCAGCATTTAACAACAGGAGGGGAAATGTGTTATTTTGGTAGGATTTTGCCTGGGGAAAAATATAATATCCTCCCTTAAGGAAAATGACTGGGAGTTACAAGACATGTTCTCCTTGACATTTTTAGTGTAAAATACCTAGCCGCCGCAGTGCATGTTTCCCCTCCGTGAACTCCAGAGTCCAGAGTATCTCACAGCCGGTTGGGCCTCAACTCCATAATTCGTACTCACAGCTTCAACCACTCGGACATCCTTAACCTGTATACCTTATGAACCTCTACAACGACTCTGATAATCACACTGTCGATTTTTTGCTGTGAACCCAATGATCGGGTCCTATGAAGGAGACTTCAGTATCTAATACACTGCGAAAGGCCGGTCCGCAACCCACACTGAACCATACGCTCCTCTATGACCCACAAACCCTTCTTGCCACCGATATGGCCTTCATCTTCATCTCTTCTTCATTCTTGAGGGAGCTCAGGGGGCTTCTGTTGTTCAAGTCGTTAAACTATTATTGTATGATGAAATCGCTTGACCGCTTGACCGAATTGCCATTGCCATTTCTAGCAGGCGGCAGGACAAACCAAGCACCCGCGCACCCGAAGAGCAACTTCCAGCACAGCCGCTTTGGGGGCTGTGTGGAAAATTTTATCTTGCGCTGGATAGCATATTTGTAGAACTATGTGAAATTGATCATCTCGAGCAAGTAGAACACGAAGAGTGGGATCTACTCTAGGCTAAACACCACAGTACAACTTGAAATACGGGCAAGAGGGGATGCACGATAATGCCGATACCCCAATGTCGTTGGCGGCGCGGCCGCAGTAGCCATGAGTGAAACGATGGGGAGGACTGATGAAGCCAGATTAAATGGCAGCGTTTGGGAACCGGGCGGATGGGTAGGCGCATTGCGGGCTGGGCATCGGACATGTTGGCCATGGGCCGCTCTCGCCCGCCGGTCGGTGGCCTGTATCGCGCAAACGGAGTGCTCGCCATCCACGCCAACGCCGGCAATTCTATATCGGGTGATAACCTACACGGGTCAGTCCCGGACAAGAGACAATGGAGCAGCGCGAAACGTACCATCATCCACCCCTCGTCGGATCTTTTCTGCGCGAGGCGGATGGTGCTGAAGCCACACTTCAAAAGACCATCATCTGGCAATCTTCCTCATACGGCCCGGATTCAACCTCCTTGTATTCGTAGACCGACCATTCAGCACGTCTTCTACACTGGTCCAGTAGTATCTTTTTCATGCCACTAGCGCCTATTCACCCTCCGTCGAAAACCTCCCTGGACTCTGCTGAACACATAAATTAGAATTCCTACTGCCCCTAAGCCCCTGGAACCCTACATTGCATCTCCAGAGCCTACAAATGATAACGCATCATTCCATCCGTCGAGGTGGTAGTGTGCAATGCGTATCAGTGTCCTGGATGGGTTGGTCGTTGAACGTGTATTGTTGTGCAAAGAAATCTTGGGCGAGACACACGTCCACGCTGATTCACATCCGGTGAGAAGCCGTGCTTGTGTGATTATGGCGACTACTTTACCCTCTAAGCATGTATATTATATTAATCTCATTCAGTAATATGAACACGTACCAACACATTGATTCGCCCATTCAAAACCCCGCCTATGCGCCCCGGCTGTGTGTGCCACTTTGCGGCCTGTAGCTTGCACTGAGAACAGACAGTATGTACCTAACGACCCACCAGCACTTGTTGAGACCGAAGCAAACGCAAAAAGACAAAGACTCATAGCGCAAGGGAGGAGGAGTGGTAAATGGTAGAGAGCTGGGAAAGAAGTGGGCCCTGGTGTACTGTAGAGCGGTTGGTCCCCTTGGCGCTCAGCGATTCGGTGAGTGTCGGGCTCGTGGGGAGCATGCGACCATGGAAGGGAGGCAGACCATGGAAGAGGGAGGCAGACTGTGGAAGAGGGGAGAGGATGTAAGGATTGCGACAAATTTTGCAAGGTGCCAGTGGCTGGTGTCAATTAGCTAAGGTGCCAGCCAGGTGAGCCGGCACGGCACCAGCGTCCAACCGAGCGGAACGCATGTGCGCTTGTTTGGCTCGCTTCTCTTTTCCTCCCCACATCGATTACAGTATCATTCCCGGTCCATCACCGATTTCCTCGCGTTTCCCCACTCGAACGTTCTGTTTTTAGCCCATCCACCCGCCCTTGTACTCTTCAAACAGTTCTTCTCATAGTGTATTCTTTGTGCATAGAGTTCTTTCTAATTTTTGATAGTTGCTCGTATCATTCAACCTATACTAGGCCGCTCATTATATCAGCATCAATATTTTGTTTTCGTGCCTACGACCACTCGGAGCTAATCCGCCAGGCCAAAACCCGCCCACCCGAGCGGCGTGTTTTCGTGTCCTCGCGTACCAGCCAGCGCTAACGCTCGGCTTCCCCCCAACCTTAGAGCTCTGTCGGTCGATCTGAAGCGCACGTAGCCGTCGAGGATGGAGGTGTCTATTTGGCAATTCGAAGCTCCGGCAGCAGAACCATGCAACTGTCACAGGACAGGCCCTTCATGCCGCTTGTGCCACTTCCCAACCCCAACTGCACTGTTCCCCAACTGCGCCATTCCCAGCCATTCCGATGAAATTACTACCAACGTGGCCCAGACAGCCTGACTCACACTCATTATATCCTACCTTTGGATGGTGCCCCAGCAGGATTGACAGGAGTCAGGACCCTCAAAATGTAGGAGATCCCATGTGCACGCCGACTTTCAAGCCGCAAGCGTGTATACCAGCAGCCTTGTTCCCGCTTTCGTGGTTGCCGAGCGCAATGTCAAGGCAAGGTCCCTCAAGAACATAGTGTCGACATCGACACACAACGCGGTGCAACCCTGATCCTTGAGATATCAACTAAATTCCCGACCCAGAATACTTGTAGTTTCGCTTTCAAGAGGCTAAGACTGCTATTTCCACATCTAACCGGGTGTCACGGTGAATTTGCATCGCCTGCTTTCTCCACTGACATCTTGAGCATGGCATTACACCAGGCTATTGACACCGTGCACGTAGCCGCCCATGTTGTCAGCGTCCTTGAGGGTCGATCGATGCGTTTTGGGCTTTTAGCTTGGGGCCCAAGTAACGCTACCTCAATGTCACTCCTCAGCATTAATCTCTTAACTGCTTCATGTATCCGCCCAACTCCCCTGACAAATGCAAGGCAAAAGTGATAAGCATGATACACCTTGATCTCGAGAGGACTCTCGGGGGGGCGATGTCGGGCCTGGTGAATCATATGCGGGCTACATCCGGTGTAGATGGTTTCGAAGAACGCTTTCACCGTTGCGTGCTGCGAACCTCCACGACATTCATTCCCGAGCTGAGCTCGACAACCGGTTTCATCCCTTCAATCCAGGCTTCAATCGCCCGATTTCCCTCAGAAAACGCATGCCTCAGCTACTACACTCTGACATCGCCTGCCAACTTTGACGGGAGGAAAGCAATTGCACTGGGAGGATACAATGATACCATGGCATCCAGCGATGCAACCCTAGGAATCAATATTGCGGTACTGGGAACAAGAAAATTCTCTGCCCTCAAGTCCAAACACTCCACCCCGACTCCAGCCCCCCTCGTTCATGCTATTCCCATTTCAAGACACTCGGGTTGGATGAAAACATTAAGCTAGCTCAAATGGGAGATGGATGGCCTCAGGAATCGACAAGTCGGTGACGCCGCGGCGCTGGTCCGAGGGAGACGACAAGCAAACCGCCTAGAGGGCGGGGAGCAAACAGCGAGGAGCCAACACCGCGGCCCATAGCACCTCGGTCCGTACATCGTCCCCACTTAGGATCGTCTACCTTGCCTTTACCAATGGTGAAAGGTGTTCCAACAGAACCTGCGCCACCTCCTCGCCCCCGTCCCCACTCGTTGACGTCGATAGACTAACCCAATGCAACACCAGCAGCCCCCACCTAGGTTTTTCGACCATGCGCGACCTCTTGAATCCTACAGCTACACTACCACGCTCGTATGCTTGCGCCCACACCCCAACAATGACAACACAAAGTGGGTAGTGTCGCACCTGCGGACAAAGCGACAGCATCTGGAAACCACGACATGGCGCGGGCATCGGAGGCGGTGGCACCAGGGGATGGGGCGATGGTACAGCGACGTTGCGGTGCCAAAGCATGATATGGCGGCACCTAAGGATGGTGAGCGATGAGACCAGGAACCGACGAGGTGGTGGCAGCTGCAGCGCTGTCGATGAGAAAGCGGCCCACTGGCAGGGAGTGACGGGAGTCTTTTTGGTGAAGTCGAAGAGTTGAAACTTATCTACTCCGAATTCACAATTGTGCTCCTTGGCCCATTCCAATACGCCCCCTTCTCGTGCCATGATATCGATGAGTTTCCTGCGTGTGTCTGCAAAGCTATGACCTGCAACCACCAAAACTGCGCCATCCACGTATAGTAGCCTCATTTCCTTTTAGTGTTTCCGTGGTATATTGAGTAGGCCTGCATTGTAAATTAGGTAGCAAGTTAACGAGAAAGGATCTCCTTGATCTAATCCATTGTCAATGGAGAATTGAGCTGATCTGTATTCGTCAAAACTTAACATAGTTTTCCGGCCATCTAAGCGCCTGTTCAGCCATTCTGTGTATTCTTTTGGAATCCCTCTCATGCACATCTCGTGGAGGAGGGCACTGATCGTGGTGCAAGGAAATACTCTTTTTACATCGAGGAACAATACGGATGCCACTTCCTCTCTCCTCCACGCGTCTCTCACCGTCTTGATCAGGAGATGTACTCGGATGGAGTCGGTTGTAGCCCGACCTGGTAAACCGCCAAAATGGTTGTCTGGGAGGATCTGTGCTGTTCAAGGTTATTAACAATATTAATGTCCTCTGTTTTGACAGCATTGAATAGCGCATCTGTCTGACAAAACAATTGTCAGGCGCCATGCTCTTAGAGCTGAGTAGTCTCCTTTGCCCGGTTTCTGTGATTTTCCACTTATCTGGGCAGTAAGCTTGTGCCGTTCTGAATGGCTACGAGCTCTTGCAAGCTCAGACCGGGCAAGTTCGAGGAGGGACAAGGGAAGAAGGCAAGAAAAACGAGGGAGCGCGATAGATTCGAGACGTTCGACGAGATTACAAACGAGAGTAGTACTGTAGATTAACTGGGGTGAAAACTGTCCTAAAGAGTGGAATTCGTACGATATTTATACAAACGGTGACGGCCAACGGTGACTAGAATGAGAAGGAAAGGGGGTCCAAGATATTGTAGATATTGAGTCCAAGACGAGTGATGATGAGGTCGCCATGCTTAAGTCGAAGGAGTAGATCGACGAGCGTGCTTGGCCGGGCTGGTGCGGCACGTTATGATGTCATCGGCCGACGATGGGTTGCCGGCATCAAGAGCATTCCTCGCGTGAAGGGGGAACCACCCCTTCAGTTCTTCGCCGACAACTTTGCAGCCCGCAGTGCTGCATCACTATGTTCAAGTCCACCCAAGTCCGCCAAATCTTCTAAACAGGGAACGCACTAGCGTAACACCCAGTGTGCATCATGCGCCTTGAGTCTAGTGGGGCGAGTGCAGGTTTGCTGGCTGCATTTCGGAAGCCACTACGTAAATGTTGAGTGATTTTTGATCAGGACAGGTGATTATTCGCGGTGAAAAACATAATGAAATTACTGTCCAGTGCGCTAGGTATTGTCAAAGGGCAATACTACAGTCTACTTTTTCTTACGCTCACGAGTTCTGTGAAATTTTCCTTTTAACCGCGAGTGCTTGATGTGCAAGTTGTGTGCAGGTAGCACAGGCTTCCTCGTCTTTGCTGGCCTCCAGGTCCAGACTCCTCAGCGGTCAGAGTCCACAGGTTCCGGTGGCAGTTGCTGTGTCGATTTGGAAGATGATGTCGCTTCGTGTGAAATCCCCAACGCGAAACCTGCAAATCCCCACTCTCCTTTCTGGCCAAGCGGACTCGGAGGGTAACAGCCTAAAGTCAAATCTATCTTGTCTAATCTATTTGTCGATAGATGGATATAGCGTCATATAACGATGAAAGCCCCACGGCTAGTTGTGAATTTGACTGGCGCGAGCTGCATAAATTGTTAGAGCGATTTCGGCTAGCTGACAAAATGATCTCTTACCTTTCGTCTACCCTCATCCACAATACTTGGCTTTGCTTTCTTTCGCTGCCACAATCCCTTCAAGTATCGCGCCCGATCGGAAGTTCTTCCCCGCTTTTCCGCGCAACCTCTTTTGACTCATTCAACCCTACATGGGTGTAATTAACATAAGCCAAACGGATCATGGTACCCACAAAAGTCAGTTCCTCTACATTCTCTCTCAGGTGTTTGAGCTCCGACTGGAGGGCGATTGTCTCCTGACAGCGAAGCGCATCTTCCATTTTCCCAATAGCTTCTCTGAGATTCTAGGAAATCAGGTGTCAGTAATGGTCGAAGAATGGAACAAGGTATTACTCGTGACTTGAGCTAGCGGGCCATCGGATGGCAGGTCTGAGTTCAAGGGAGGTGTTGAGCCTCTTGTTGGTACCTAAGGCTATGCGGCCATATGGGTAGGGTTGGGCATAGGTGAACCGCAGTGTCTTGGAGTTTATCGACACACCATGGGTTTCCCCCCCTTGTACTCCCATTTGCCTCGCAACATCATTGCACACGTTAATTGATGTGGCGAACGAGTGTGCGAGGGTGCAGGGGATAGGTGGGGCAGCCCTAGGGTGGTGCCCATGCCTGCGAAGGGGTTGGTGGTGATAAAATTTATTTTCGGGGGAGGGTAAGGGATAACATGTGTGCAGCTGGTATGGATGGGCGTATGGGCGGAAAACGGGAACAAGAGAGAGTGCGGGCGGATGAGCAGATGGCATCAGTTGGCTAGTTGTGTTTTGTGTGGTCCGTGGTCGTTTGTGCTGAACCTAGTAGTAGTCTCCCGTAGTCATCCCTAAATATCACGTGTCTCTTTTTTTGTTGATGGAGGTCGACACTGCTGAACCTAACCCGTGTACTTCATGAACATTTGAACCTCTATGATAATCACATCGTCGATCTTTTGCCGCAACACTGACGATCTATCCCACCTCTCCTATGAAGGAGACTTCAATATCCGGTACACCGCGAAAGGCCGATCCGCAACTCTACACCCAACCATACACCTCTCTGTGGCCTGCAAACTCCTTCTTGCCACCGCTATGGCCTTCATCTTCATCTTCGAGTCTTCATTCTTGAAGGAGCTCGGGTCACGCTTGAACAACAGAAGCGGCTTCTGTCATTGCCATTTCTAGCAAGGATGGGCGGTAGGACGAACCAAGCACCCAAAGAGCAACTTCCAATACCGCCGCGATGCGACCCAGATGGAGGATTTTGTTTTGCTTCATATGGGTTGGTGGCGCAGCAGCCGTAAGCCGCTAGACTGGTGACCGAGTCTCTCTATGATAGAGATAATCACGCGGTGCAAAATCTCGTCAGGACAGTTTCAAAGATTACATGTCATAGACGGGCTGGTTACGAGTCTACTTCGAATCGCCAAATGGACATCTGACGCCAACCACCTCAAGCGACTTTGTTGCAGCGATCGAGTCCCGATTCATGTCATTGAGCCACAGCCCCTCCCTGCCATCCCATCTGCCTGCCTCTTCCACGGCCGCATGTCCTCCACGAGCCCGATATTCGCTGAACTGCCGAACATCAAGGGGGCCAACCGCTCTGCAATACAACTCCTGCTCAGCGCCCACCTCCCCTTCTTCCCAGCTCTCCGCCATTTACCACTCTGCCTCCCTTGCATGCATCCGGAACGTACACTATGGGTCTTTGTCTTTTCATGTCTGCTTCGTCTCGACGAGTGCTGATGGATTGTTAGGGTGCATATCGACTGTTTCTCAGCACCAGCCACAAGCCGCAGAGTGACCCACACAGCCGGGTGATATAGGCGGGGTTTGGATGGGCGAGTTGTGTTGGTACGTGTTCATATTACTGAATGAGATTAATATACATGCTTAGAGAGTAAAGTAGTCGCCATAATCACACAAGCACGGATTTTCACCGGATGCGAATCAGCATGGATGTGTGTCTCTTGCCCGAGATTTCTTCGCACAACAATATGCATTCAGAGACCAACCCATCCAGGACACCGATACGCATTGCACATTACCGCCCTGACGGATAGAATGACTGGCAGATAGAAGGATGACGCACGGACCAAAACCATTACTGGGCAGTGATTGCGTGCACTTCCATCGTTCAAGCTGACGCTTCAAGGTCTGATGCTATGGAGAATCGTTGCATGATGTGTTATCACCCGTTAGTACAGTAGGCCCCGGGAGATACAGTGCGTGCGGGAGTTCTAAAGGAACGGAGAAGGTGCGCTTCCGAGTATTAGCTACCGGGAATTCTCAGTGTCTAACATCCATGTCCCCAACAGAGTTGAGGGAGGTTTTCGAAATATGGGCAACTCGCTGGGCGAATAGGCGCTGGGTTGCATGGGGCGGGTGGAGGCGGGAAAAAAATACTACCCGACCACGTAGTCCGACCGTGTATGACATGCTAGATGGTTCGTGAATATGAAAGGTTGAACCCGGACCGCACGGGGAAAATTGGATGATGGACTTTGAAGTGTAGCCGAAGGCGGTAAGACGGATTCAGCTTCAGCTGGGGCTTGTAGGCGGTTCGTTGGTACATCCGTTCAGTGCTAACATGCGGGTCCAAGAAGCTGCATTGGGATTTCCAGGTGATTTGACCAACATCTCAATCGACTCCACTCAAAATGTTTGAGGTGGGCAACATCTCCTGCAAACAAGTCATAGGTCGTTCTGCGGTATACCTGTCCCAAACCACAGGGAATGTCAGCACACCGAATACGGTACGTCTCCTTTCATAGATACCTCAATTCATCTCGCACCTGCCCTACTAACGCCGCCCGAAGTGCCATACCTAGATGTTGGATCCATAGATATTTCTGCTCCTATATCATCACCTCTGATAATACCTTGAGACGTTGCCGTTGGAAGGGAGAATCTTCAACATTTTCAACAAGACCAACATTAGTTACACTCTTCACTCCAACTGCAGGGTCAAGCCCCCTCCTACATCACTGCAACCCCACGCCCAGACACTCCCATGAAGGTGCATCTCGCGCTGTTCCATTGTCTCTCCGTCTGGGGCTGATATTTGCAAGTTATCGCCTGACATGAGAACGCTGCGCTCTGATCTGGCTTCGTCAGTCCTCCCCATCGTTTCAGTCGTGGTTACCACAACCTACGGCGGCCGCGCTACAAGGGTTCAATCTCAGACTATCGAGGACTTCTTGGTCTTTGAAAATCCGCCGGGTCCGTCTATCCCCCAGGTCGCTACCATCGCCGTGGCCGGTGGTCCCGCCAGCCACTCCTCAAACCCATCTAAATACCAGTGCGTAGTATCTTAGGCCTGGTGGGTGGTGGCTGGACCAGGACTATTACAGGCAAGCAGAAGACAGCGAACTACTGGAGATGGAGGTAGAGAGCGGTTTGCACGAGCTTGCTGGGTGGCAACTTGAACCGCATGGGATAGCAAGCACAGCGTGCTCTTGGCAGTGGAAAGCATATATAAATTATTGGCGCATTGGGAATAGGTGACAACAAATTGAGGGTACATAACAACGAAACACGCTCCATACCGATTAACTGGGATATACAGCCGCAGTGTCAGCCGTCAACGCGCCAACTCTCCGCTCAATTCTCACCAGGTATACATTGGACAACCTGACATAGTAGATGCCTGGCTTATGGAGTTTCGTGCACTCGCGATCCCGAGCCTGGTGCCTGCACACCCCAGGCTGTGATTCCGAAATTGGCGAGCTTTTATCTATCTACCGTTCTTGCGTGTCAATATAATTTAGATAATTGGATACAACCCTCTCCAGAGTCGGCATCCCCACGCTTCTATGCGACCCACCCACCTCATTCTGCTTTTACCCTTAACCAATTCTATCCACTGACTTTACAACCGATACAATTAAGAATAACATGCACCCCACACCCATGCACTCCGCAATATCATCAAGCTGCCACTGACGAGAGTAGCGCGGAACCGCTCCTTGGGCGAGATGAAGAAGAGATGCCGGATGTAGCTCTTAGTGAGTATAGACTGCTTGTGCCAATACTACTACTACTAAATAGGCGCGCGTGCGGCTGGAATAGCCTAGACGCCGTTTTGGATCATAATTTATGTGCGCTCGCGAAATATTCTATCAGATGGGCACAGTTCCCGTAAAAAATGCGCTGTTGAAAGAAGGCGAACCCTAGGCAAGCTTTTCCCCCGGTATGCATTCGTGGGTTCTCTGTAAAGACAGTGCCCGCCTATCACTATTTTTTATTATAGCCAATCCTTTTTTTATAGCCACCCACAAGCAAACCACCAACAAGTACGGCCCAGACCCGGTAGTGGTCGGGTGCCCAGTAATTCAAGCATTGGGTTTGTCTGGAAACTCGAGGCCGGCACCAACTCACGCCGGTAGGTATCATTTTATGGGAACCGAGAACCAATGGCGAAACACAATAGGAGCCCACATATCTCACAAAGCACGACCAGTCCCCATTGGCTCCTTGGCGTCCCAATAACGATACTCTGAGTGTGCATCGGTAGTTGTTTAACCCCGAAAAAGTCTCGACTTTTCCATGCATAACTCTCAATATATAACCATGGACAAGGTCAAGATGAAATCGTATTCATTATATGTAAACGGGGCCATGCAAAAAATGCAGTATGGGAACTACTAGTAGCCCACCACAAGTTGTCTTCGGCCAACGGCAAAGCGTGTGCCCATGATTTGTGAGTGGATCAAAACCATATTCCCAAAATCGGACACTCGAAAACCCCACCTTCACGCAGATCTGCCTGTCTGTGGGATAGTCCGCGATGTTGTGAACAATGAGGATGGGCTGAACGATGCTAGGTTTTGCTCGGAGAATGAGTGGCCATTGGAAAAGATGTCACCTCGGCGGTACGAATTCGGGCCAAGACTATCTGAGCTTCTGGGATCGCTGAGGATGGCAGTGGTGAGTGGAGACACGTTACTAATCGAGACAGCTTCGGAAATGGAATGTTCGAGGTCCCTGTCTTTTCGAACCAGACGGTATACAAAGGTGATTATAACCATTACGTTGCACGCCATGAGGGAAACAGTAGCCTAGACATATCCAGCCAATGGATTAAAAATGCTACGGGATAAATGGAAATTATACAGACCATAACATGGCCAAGAAGAGGGTGAATGTTTCTTCGGGAGAGCCCCGCACTATCGGGTCCAAACATGAAGACGAAACATACCCCTACAGCAATACTCGCCCAGGCGCTTGCAGAAAATCCTGCAAGTATCAAGCGTCGCTGCTCATCAGGCAATTCTATTCGCCAGAACATCCGGAGGGGCGTAAATACCAAGAGGGTGTCCGAGATTAGACTCGCTATCCATGAGGTGTTGATGTTGGATCAGTGCGAAGAGGTGAAATAACATACCACAAAATGCGACGGTACACAAGGCCTTCGGGAAATCACATTGTACTTCAGGAGAATCGTGCCAGGATGTATCACATCCACACGAGATTGCCATTCCAAGTAAGATCACTATGCCCAGGAGACCAAATGACCATGCCATTCCCATGGCAAATCGGCGGATAGTTCTTCCTGGTGGAAATATTCGCGCTATGGTCAGCGCAAGACTAGCTCTAGCAGACCTGCAAAATATGATTCGACATCGATTAGCTGGAACTAGTAGTAACAACGCACCATGATACCAGGAAGGAGCATATGCTGCCAATCCAGTAGGAGGTGATTGTTGTTTCCTTGCCAAACGTGGTACCTGATTAGTTCTTGAGATCACTGCTCACCAGTAGCGGAAAGATGATTCTGGGCACCATTTGGTTCACCTTGTACCCATACATGGAGCATCACGAAGAAGACACAGTCTGCGATAACGGCGAACAGCGCAATATAGTCATCATGCCATAACTTTTGGGAAGAATATCGCTGTGACAACCTGAACACGGTTGAGGCGATAGCCAGCATATGCAGGACGGACATTGATGCTATAATGATGATAAGCAGGCATATTCCACCACGATGGCACTGACAGGCTACAGCCTCCCACCTCGCCATGGCGGCATCACCTGCCACATATTTTGGGGCAACATGTTCACCGTTGAAATGTTGAAGTTCTCTGAATTGATGGTATTAGCAATTCCCGAACTTCACCACGGCAATCTCGAGGGCAACCCTGAGGCAGCGTCGGAAGTGCCTGCGCACCCATACTTATTAAGGAAATAGGTTGCACATTTTATCCTCAGATTCAAGCACTATAATAAGTCTGTAAGGACTTGTATGGAAGAAACCGGTGACAAGCTAATTGCTCAAAATCTTAAAAGCGGGGGCAGGGTTGTGTGTATCATCTCCCGAACGAGAAACCTGCTGCGGTTCATGCGCACGGCCGGGACTGACCTGGAAATATACTATTCTGGAGCTTATTTTTGATGTCGCCGCACTGTGTGGTTACGGCTCTTTCCCATGTCAGCAAATCCGCACCATTAGGTTCCAAGATTATGATAACACAGTCAATATGTCCAACTCATTGAAGGCTAAACTTTCATAGTACAACAGCATCTCCGTCGACATCCTTATCACGAGGGGCCTCCAACTCTGAGTTCCACATGTCTTTGGGGCAGAAAATAAATTTCACCCCCTCGCAAAGCACCGGGGCCTGCCAAAAAATGATTCAGAGTCCTGCTCAGGCCAGCCCGTCCTGCCTGGTCCTCGCTTTAGGTGTCGCTATTGACCTATCAACTCATAGGAGTTATGATTCGGCTCTCAACTCTTATATCGCCTTTATTTTCTTACGCTGTCTTAGCCCAGACCCAACCACTGAAACTCTCAATTTTTTCGCCACGTACATGTCCCATGATGTCAACCCAAAGTCTGTCAAATGTTAGCTTTCAAGGATCTGCCAGCAACTAGACCCCGTTTCCCCAATGTCCATACCAACCACCATTCAACCCCCATCCGACGCACGCTAAAAGGTTGTCATCATATGTGGGGTATTGCAGCACATTGCCGTAATGCCCTTACCCTGGCCGATCTCGAATTAGTGGTTCACCATCATCCCCGAGTCAGCTCAACAACCCATGATGACCTCTTATTCATGGTTGCCATGCTCCTCACTGGTTTCTTCATCCTTCTTAGGGCTGGGTCAACTATGCTACCCTGATGATGAGTCCAGACTCCATTCAAGACCATCGCAAAATAATCAAAAGCCTCACCGTCAAGATCAACCAGGGATCTTTCGAGTTCAAAACCTGCCCACAAAGCTGATCGGTATTTTGAAGGCAGTATTTTCATCCGCCAAACCGTTACATCAAATCTCGGGACAAACTTTATCCATTTGGTTCGTTTCTTCATTCACTGACTCCGGTTTATTTTTCAATACTAACACATGTGGTCAATCTATGCATGCGGGAGGCGCCACTTTCCTACTAAGCCAAGCAGGGGCCGTCCCTCATCCAGGTCACCGGACATTGGTCCTCATCTGCCCTTTTGATCTACATCCAATCCTCATTGATGCTTTTTGCCATGATGGCAACACTGTCCCCTGTATTGGGTGCCGCTCTTCTTATCGACCCGCTATGCTCTCTCATCACAAAATTCTCCAGGATTTAGCGCTACCTCGACACCCATTCCCCTCTTCGCCTCTGGTTCTATCCTCGACTCGGCTTCTATCTCATATATATCACAAGCACTTGTCGAACCCGCGCATGAATGTCATCTTGGTCATCTCAGAGATACCTGCCAATCGATATTATCTCCTTCATGCAGGATTTTGCCATGCGCCGAACTGCGACCATGATTCCGTATTTTTCCCCCAAAAATAGCTGTAATTATAAACTGAATTTCATCTGAGGTGGAGTGTAAGTGATGGACGTACCGCACAAGAAGACCCCCTGTTAAACCTTACCGCTCCTATTGTTCGTGTCGAGTCCGCTGTACCGGTGGACTGCAATGCCAAAGCGCAAACGTAGTTATGTAACGGAGGCTGGAACGTTGACAATAAACCTGAGCTCGCCGTCAAACCCATTGAGCGCACCAAAACAAAAGTGGAGTGTTATCCGCTACTCCCGGAGCAGAGTCAGAACAGGATAAATGAAAAGGAATGATCAGCGCAATTTGGGAATCGAGATCCCTGAGCTATCTTACAGCCGTTCCAGAAAATAATGAGAATCTGAAATCGATCACGTTGCACGCTTTTCCCAATTTGGACGCGCCAAATAAGGAAATCGCCCAACACGTCCAACCGTTGAAGTGACGACCTAAGCCCTTCGTTCAACCATCCTTTGCTTTGACCTCGAATTCTAAAAGAGTTTTGATGTTATGGAAACTGATAGGCTGGAAAATGACTGAAATGCAGATGGACCGAAGGATGATGAACGTTGACCTTTATATCAGTTATCGATGAGGTGTCGAGGAAAACCCTACCCTTTCGTACATTTCATTTACCAGATAGTCTTAGTTAGCTAATAAATGAAATTTCTAGTCGCAGAATGGGTGGTACCAAGCCCCAAACTCATGGCCAAGGAAGAAAAACGGAAGGCTAAATGCGAAAAGGCGGAGAAAACATTGAACGCGCAAGCATGCCTTTCTTTGTCATGTTCAGAGGCTCTGGCATAGAGCTTTCTGACAGTCCATTCCAAAATTTTCTGGAAGGCTGAGACCGGTATTACCATGTCATCGACTCGAAGCTCATAGACATCCAGAAACCATCCAAGCTGTAGCTTGTACAAATGTATGTCAGAATTGTAGTGGCGGATACTCCTGTTGGCTGTAAAAGCTGCGAATCCAATTGCCTAAGGACAGTCACGTAGTAGGTAGGGAGGTCAAGCGACAGCAGTAAATCCCTCAAAGATGGTATCTTCATTCAGCGATAGACTGTCGTGGAGACTTGTGAGAGGCCTGACAGAGCCCAATAAACATCTGCCCAAGATCAGCCGGCTTGTCAGAGCTGCAGGATACTGAAATCATATTTCAGCTGACCGATGGACATGTAAAATACTTAACGGCCGTTGAACGAAGGGCTCAGGTCGTCACTTCAACGGCTGGATGTCTTGGGCGATTTCCTTATTTGGCGTCCAAATTGGGAAAAGTGTGCAACGTGATCGATTTCATAATATTTTCTGGAACGGCTGTCAGTTCGAGCCCGCGGACTTGGAGTCGCTCGTTAGCCCAGAGATCGCAATCACATCTTTCACTGCGGAATTTTCAAATTAGTTGGAGATCTAGGTGTTCCAGGCAGACTGGATCAAAAACAGGTGTCCAACGCGTCGAATTACGTAAATAGTATGTAAAGGGTACGTGTTGAAGTTGGTATGTCTGACAAGTATCCGATGAATGTGAAAACGAGAGCAGCCTATGGCCACCATGTCCTATGCCCAGCCCGCAACGTGCTGACTCATCCGCCCAGGCCATCCTATCTGGCCTCGTCAGCTCCTAGACTCGTAACTGGCAGCCCGTCTATGACATGTAATCTTTGAAACTGTCGATAGACAGATTTTGCACCGCGTGATTATCTCTATCATAGAGAGACTCGGTCACCAGTCTAGATTCGAAGCGGTTCGAAGCTCCGGCCGCAGAACCACGCAACCGTCACAGGACAGGTTGTTCCATCATACCGCTCGTGCCATTCCCCAGCACCATTCCCAAGCAGCACCATTCCTCGGCAATGGCATCCCTCGGCAATGGCATCCCTCAGCAATGGCATTCCTCGGCAATGGCATCCCTCGGCAATGGCATCCCTCGGCAATGGCATCCCTCGGCAATGGCATTCCTCGGCAATGGCATCCCTCGGCAATGGCATCCCTCGGCAATGGCATCCCTCGGCAATGGCATCCCTCAGCAATGGCATCCCTCGGCAATGGCATCCCTCAGCAATGGCATCCCTCGGCAATGGCATCCCTCAGCAATGGCGTCCCTCGGCAATTTTCCTCAGCAACACCGATGAAATCACTACCAATGTAGCCCAATCAGGACTCCATTATATCTTACCTTTGGATGGCGCCCCAGGACCCTCGGAATCTAGGAGATCCCATGTGCATGCCGACCCCCAAGCGTGTATACCAGCAGCCTACACCCTCGCGATATCAATCACCTCCCTCACGTACACTATCACCGCACGGAGATTCACCCCGACCTCGCTCATGTTCTCGTTCCGCTAATGCCACCGCCGCCTTGACAGAGATTATACGAAGAAGAAAAAACGCCTCGAGCGTGCCATTGCACTGGCCGCGATGCAGAGAGGCAATGGGAGCGTGTGTGTACATGGGAATCTGCTAGGTTGGACTTGCCATCTGTCTTCCAGCAGCGCGATGACTCCAGTGTTCTTTTTCCCGCTTTTGTGGTCGCCAAGCGCAATGTCGGGGCAAGATCTCTCAAGAATATGGTGTTGGACACTTTTTCAACACAGGGACGCGATGCAACCCCTCACGCTAATGTTCCATGATCCTTGAAATGTCAACTTGAACTCAAATCCCGACCCAGAATACTTGTAGTTTCGCTTTCAAGAGGCTAAGACTGCTATTTTCTACGTCTAGCTGGGCATCACGGTGAATTGGTCCTTTTTGCTCCTGCTTTCTCCACTAACATCTTGAGCATGGTGTTACGCCATGCCATTGTCACCGCGCACGTAGCCGCCCGTGTTTGGTCGCCCTTGAGGGTCGACTATGCGTTGGACGGTACATGCATCAAGTTCGGTTGGGCTTCCAGGGCTTAAGTGACGCTACCTCGATGTCACTCCCCCGCATTAATCAGTTGGAACGATTTTAATGAATCCACGTGAATTTTACTGATGACCTCCTTCAGGTGTACAATATTCGAGGACACTATTTCATATAGGGCCTCGACCGCATGCGCCTCTTGACTGTTTCGCGTATCCACTCCCCTGACAAATCCAAGGTGAAAGCGATAAGTGCGGTACACCTCGAGAGGACTCTCAAGAAGGATTTCAAGCCTAATGAACCATATGCGAACTATACCCGGTGTGGATGGTTTCGAAGCATGACACTCATTCCCGAGCTGAGCTCGACCGCCGGTCCCATCCCTTCATTCAATCCGTGTCACACAACTCCTTTGATACGGGCTTCAACCGTCTGATGTCGTCCAGACACTGCATGCCTCAGCTACTACACTCTGACATCGCCTGCCAATGACACGAGGGAAGCAATTCCACTGGGAGGCGGGGCAACAATACAACAATACCATGGCATCCAGGGGCAGTATGATAGCAATTAGGAATCAATATCGCGGTACTGGTGGACATCAAGAAAATAGCCTGGGGAGCAATGAGGCAGCGCCCCGACCCACAGCACGCCAGCACCTTGTCTCTAAAGTCATACAAGGCGCCCCATTCAAATCTGCCAACAGCCGTGCCGTCTCCTTGTCCTATCTCTACCCTCAAGTCCAAACGTTCCACCCCGACTCCAGCTCATAAGGGCGGCGGGCTCACAACTCCCCTCATTCATGCTGCTCTCATTTCTGCATCGCATCAGGACACTTGGGTTGAATGACAACATTAAGCTAGCTCGAGTGGGAGATGGATGGTCTCATGAATCAACAAGCCGGTGACGCCGCGGCGCTGGGAGACGACAAGCAAGCAACCTAGAGAGCGGGGAGCCAACACCGCGGCCCATAGCACCTCGGTCCGCACGTCGTCCTCTTGGATCCTACAGCTACACTGCCACGCTCGTACGCTCGCGCCCGTACCCCAACAATGACAAATTACAATACAAGGTGGGTAGTGTCGCACCTGCGGACAAACCATCAGCATCCGGAAATCGCGACATGGCGCGGGCGAAGCAGTACCAGGGGATGGGGCGATGGTACAGCGATGTTGTGGTGCCAAAGCATGATACGGCGGCACCTGAGGGTGGTGAGCGATGGGGCCCGAGGTGGTGGCAACTGCAGCACTGTGGACGAGAAAGCGGCCTAGGGAGTGACGGGTTGGTGGATCGTACCAGCAGGATACCGCTTGATCTGGCTTACTTATAGCCCATGGAAGATAGTAGACACTCGCACGCCGCGAAGTGTAAGATGGATGTGCCGACATATCTAATTTGTTAATAATTAATCCCCTTTGAGGCTTCGACCTCAATCAATATCTTCCTGTGGGACGTTAAAAGTTCGAGAATATCGTGCTCCCCATACCCCCTGAAATTAAAAATTTTCAAGTTAATGCGTGGAGATGATCGGCGGCACCACACGGTACTTTCTAGAAACGAGACAAGACAGTTGTGTCAATTTAACAGTCGCCCTTTCCTACCAGCCCAATACTCGATGCAGACAGCTTGTGCCGTTCTTCGCCAACAATGCAGCCCGCGCTGGATCGCTATGCTCAAGTCCGCCCAAGTCTACCTAAATCTTCTAAACAGGAACGCACTAGTGCGACATCCAGTGTGTGTAATGCCTTGAATCGAGTGCCAGTGGGGCGTGCAGGTTTGCTGGATATACTGCCAGTGACCAAGCCACCACGGAAAATAAAAACGGTACCCATTCCATTATTTCACTGCATTTTGAGTGGTTTTTACTCAGAACAGGTGATTATTCATGGTGAAAAGTAGAAGTGAAATTGCTGTCCACAGTGTACTGGGCATCCCGGCGGACAGCGTCCACAGGTCCCGGTAGCAGGTGTCGATTTGGAAGACGATGTCGCTCCATGTGAAATCCCCAACGCGAAACCTACAAATCCCCGCTCTTCTTTCTGGCCAAACGGAGGGTAACAGCTAAAAGTCGAACCGATCTTTTCTAATCTATTTGTCGATGGATGAATTATGAAAGCCCCACGGCTAGTAGTTGTGGCACAAACTGCATAAATTGTTAGAGCAATTCCGGCTAGTTAAGTGATAAAATGATCTTTTACCTTTAGCGTCGACAACATGAAGCAATGACGCTTGTCTCGGAGCCCCTTCCACGGGACCGTCCATTCTAGTCATCCCTACAAAAACAGGATTCGAACGAGATCGAATATGATTGGGGTGTAGCGCCGGAGATATTGGGACCAGGCAAAGCAGCGGAACGGTACAACATAGTAACTTAGGCAGGAATTTAGTGGCCACGTAAAATGATATACGGTACGCTAAGAGACTGGCTATGGGCCCGGGGACAAGGGGTTGATCTACGGCCTCGGCGGTTGCGAGTCGCTGCAGCTCCAAACGAGTGGTCTTCTATCGTCCTGTCAAGTCTTTCCTCAAATCCAACCTCTTCACACCTCCGGGCTACTCCAAAGGCAATTTTGATGGTGGGCCTCTAATGCAGTGGGGCTTTACCGGCTACCAAGCCGCGGAATCCCATACCGCACTATAACTGACTGTAAAACGGACACGCCTGGATCAATCCGTCGAAGCTCTTTTCAGAGATATTGGTCAGGCAATCGAATGGCCCTGCAAAGATGATTCTTCGTGTTCATTCTGGCCTGGGAAGTTAGTGTTCGAGTTGTGGGCGGTTTAAACACCTTCCAGCCCCCAGGCAACGAGGATTTTAGAGCTATGAGAAGATTGTTATCACGGATTGGTGGCTAAAATCAGAGAGAGTAAAATCAGGGGGAATGGCATCGAAAGAGAGCGAATGTCGAATCTTCCAAAACGACTGGGGCGATCGATGCGGCGCTCCACGCTAACGAAAGGCCTTGGCAAGTAATGACCTTGGTGGTGTCTTCAAGTCCTGGATCGATGAAAATGATATGCGACGGAAAGGATATACCCCATAGGGGAAATTTCCACGGGGGGAGGGGGGGGGGGAATAGGGGTACAAGAAGCGCGGAGACCAACCAAGGATTCAGATGATCAAGACCAACGTGATTCAATTAAAATGGTATATGAATATAAACACAATGGAAATTGGAAGTACTTACTACGGCGGGGGTCCACGCGCATGCGGCTAGCAAGGTGATGTTTGTAAGGGGCACGGTACTTGATTGCATCATAGTTCCCATAATGCGGTTATAGTTTACAGTGGTATCGTCATTATTTTGCTATGCAGGGGCGTCGTCGCCCGTCGCCACATAGTGGCGGTGAAATTCCCTTTCTCATCGCCATCCAAGCCATTAATATCCACAATAATGTTCGTCTGCCAGTAAATAGTCCCACTGCGCCAAATACCCACGTTGGATATCACGTAGAGAGAAAAGAGGCACACCTTACGCAGTGGCGCTGTTCTCGCTCTTGTCACCATTGTATGCTTACAACGCTTGCCCGCTGATAGGTAGCCCAGGAGGTATCGTTAGAGAAAAAGCGAAACAGGGGTAACATGCCTTACATATAGTATGGCAGATCGGGAAAATCGCAAGGGAAAGCCGGTGCAATCGCCTCCTTTGCTGCTTTCAGCACTCCCTCTGATCGTTCCCACCCAGCCGTATGAAGATTTAAGTGGGTGCGTTATGATTTTGGGTGGCTGGCACATGGGCAGGTGTAATGCGAGCAGCTATATCATATATATGGTGCGGCGCTTGGTATGCCTCTACCTTGATGCTTTGAACTGGGTACGAGGTGAGTATAGCGAAACATATTTACAATCGGAAACACAACTTTCGTTCAGCGATGGAAGCCTTCAGCTCGTTTAAATAATTGGTTGCATTGTTCAATTTTGCTGACTTCGGCTCGAGCTCGCGCATAATTTCGACGTATTTGCGCTTGAGGGCGGTAATGATAGTATCCGCGGATGATTAAATTCCTTGGGGGGTTCTCGCATCCTGCCGAATGGTACGTTAGTATTCGAGAGAGCGGTTAGTCAGAGAGATTACAGATTCCAGCTCACTGAATGCTTTGTCCGCGGTTACACGAAGCCCCTCAACCCATCGCAGTTTCCAATCATACCAATCTGATTTGGCTAACCCCCTCGTGTTTGCTTTCATGAGGTTCAATTGACGCTGATATTGCAATCCAGGTTAAGATTGTTGTCAAGAGTTAATCAAGATTACTTTACCAGGCTTGTTCATCTTCGTTTGCTCTTGAATATTCGGTGAACGATTGGGGTCGTTTTTTCGGCTTTATCCTCCACCTGAACGAAGTCTTTATTGCTTTCCTGAATCCGTGCCCGCAAGTCCTTCAACACGCGTGTGTATAGCGATAGCTGGGTGGATCTATTCCAGGTGCTATGGTGTATTCTGCCAAGGGTATGCTCTCCATTGGATGCACTCGATGGGAGGCGTGGTGTATAGAACGACGCGAGGCTGATAGCTCGTCCATAAATTTGATACCTGTAATCGCAAAAAATTGCTCAATTGAGATCGGGGCTAATTAGCACTGGATTAGTTCAACAATGACTTCAACGTGAAGTACCCTACCTCATCATTGGAGACTTCCGACACTTGCATGTTGTCTCTCCAGCGTTTTCTGTGGTATTTATTGTATTAGTATTTGTGGCCTGGTTTGCTTGGTCTTGGTTGTCTCCAAATTCTCCCGAGTCTAGCGGGGAAGCGGGGGTCAAGGACTGCGTCGCGTGCGGTAGAGGGGGTAGAGACTTATCCGGCGCCCGAAAATTAGCAATAGCAGAAAAAAGTTAGGCCGGAGGGTGTGTGGCCACCTGCGACGAGGTCACGGGTGTGGGGGATGTGTAGGAGTTGCTTGTGGAGCTCCGGCGCTTGGGTTGACAACTTTCCCCTGCGTGGTTGGTTGGTGGGTTTGGGTCGGTCTGGGATGGGATAAAACACCATCGGGGACCGAGCCCATGCTAGCACGCCCAATTCAAATGCCTTCCTTCTCTGGTGAAGTTTTCGCGGCGTGTATTGTTGAAGTCTGCTCTACACTGGGAAGCAGGGTGGCAAGCCCAACACCAAGTTGTTTTCTCTCAGCAATGTATCCCGACTTTGCAGCCCGGGGTAGGAGACGCACGCTGGTTTGAGTTTGTTATGTTGGCCAACGAGAGCTGCGTCTCCAGTTTTGCGCTAGAGGTCGCTTCCGCCTGTCTAGGTTTGGTGTTTCCTATTCCTATTGCTAAGCGTGTAGAAGGGGGGGAGGCGCGGTTACTTGGAGGTGATTGTATGTCTTTCTTTGGTGAGGGGCGAGTGGTGGGAGGTGTAAAGGCAGCCAAGAATATCGGTTTTGCCTTTGGTTTCAACGGTGACGCTTGTGGCGGTACTGAGGACTTTGTATTGGGGGTGCTGGTATTCCGGGGGTGGAGCTAATGGGGACTTGGGTGGCGGGTCCTCCGGGAGCTATTGGAGGTATTTGTGAACTTCTTTGGGAAGTCGCGGCCATTGACGATGGGGGCGGAAAACCGAAAATGTTGGAACAGAACCGATTACTTGAGCTGGTTGTTTTCCACTAAAAGTGGGTTCAACGGGTTTCAAAATGGAACCGGATATACCCGATTCTTCCATGTTTGATTCTTGATATCCAAAGCTCATTCGTGCTTCTCGTCGCACAGGCTTATACACCCGAGCATCCTCTTTGTATTCATCGTGTGTTCGCAGTCATCAAATCCATCCGAGTCGTCGGTGCTCGAGAAACTGTTATCCCGGATTTCATTGTTTATTGCTGGGTAATTTATGATGGATTCCTGGGTTGATCTTGTTGATAGTGGAGATTCTCTCGCGCGCATTAGTCTTTGTATAGCATTGTCGAGACCCATATCATCCTGATTGCAAGATAACTGTTCAGTCTCGATGGATGTGTCCCCACGATGTGCTGCGTTGCGGAGCGTCAGCCAGGCTTGATCGTGCTGGGCAGGAGGGCGCAGGAATTGACCCACCTGGGGGGGGGGGGGGGCATTGTAAGGCTGCATGGCAAAGCCGAGTCCTTTTAACCTCGATACCCTCTCCACGTATTATTAGAATCCTTGAACATCTACACATCAGGAAATTGGGAAAATTCTGTAGAGCAGTTCGTGTGGGCGAGAAGAAGCCCTAACCTTCGCCGCAAACCCGCGACCAGCAGCCCCCCAGTCACCAACGGCATGAGGATTGCACGCGCCAAGGCGTGGGGATGCGAAATTCGTATCCTCGCGGTTTGGTGAGATGCGCGTCTTGGATTTTGAGGCAGGTGCCCCTGCGGGTGGGAGCTGGCTAGGCGCAAGGGCGGAAAGTGGGGGCGAGGATTGTACCTTGAGCTCGGGGGCTAGGGAACAGGAGCCGCGGGTTTGAATAGCTGCCTGGTGCACCATTCGAGTGGGTAGTGCACATGCAGGAGCGGTGCGGGGTGCGGCGCTGCCTCGTCTCCCAGCACTGCGGTGATGCTGCTTTATCGGTTGCTGGTGTCATCATCTTGCCCCTGGATGGCGCCATATCTCCCCCCAACCTCACATTGTTATCGCACCGCCCCTCCCCCATCTTCGAGTGCGACCGCGTCGCCCATTTCGCCCGTTGCCTTGTGATTCCCGGAAGCTGTTGCCTTACTGTGAGGCGGGCAATGGTAATGGCGGTGGGGGGGAGGTGACTGGATGCGCCTCGAGGGGGTGATTAGATTAGAGTAGAGTGGGAAGCGACTAAAGCACTCACATGTGGGTGTACGCTCTGGG
The DNA here is from genome assembly GCA_015501065.1 of Infundibulicybe gibba. Taxonomy (NCBI): domain Eukaryota; kingdom Fungi; phylum Basidiomycota; class Agaricomycetes; order Agaricales; family Omphalinaceae; genus Infundibulicybe; species Infundibulicybe gibba. Next base: position 31,030 of record JADNYI010000048.1, on the reverse strand, counting down.
GAAAGAGTAGCCTAAGTCGTTTTCTCAGGTGTTTGCCATTCCCCTGTATTCCCTGGCGCAACCGCGTCGCACGTGTTGTTTATGGTGTAGGTGTGGGTGCGGGTCTGCACAGGTCTAGACTCTATACACATGAGGTGGGATCAAGAGTGCAAAAAAAAAGCTTACCTGGCGGGACCTTTCAATCCTACTGCTCATTGGCGACCGGGAGCCCGAAGTTGAAATCAAACATCACAGATGCAATATGTCAAACCTGTAGGGACTCTGAATAACATTAGGCCTCAAACACTGAGAAAAGCATGAACTCACCAGGACGGGGATGTAAGGGGGGAGGTATTGAAGTGTAGTCAGTCTTACATCCCCATCAATCCTCATATGTCGCGTGATGTCCTCCTATTCCGATTTGAAGCCGGTAGACGCTGCCGAGTTTCGGAGGACGAAAGTGTGCAGTGACGATGCCAACACAGAACCCATACTTAGCTACACGGCAGGCAAAACGTGTGCCAGAAAGGGTACCGGCAAACAAACACTGCAATACCGGTAAGCGGAAAGGCCGGACGCCAACTTTGGCGGCGACGTCAGAAATTAGAATATAAGGTCGTCGTACACACTTAAACTACGGACTCGGAATAGGTGCAGTAAGTTCCATCGTCTAAGAATACTCTGGATCGATATTGGATTGACTCGAACTTCTTTCAGAATATGACATTGATTGCTCTGACACCATGGGTAAGTGTCACGACGCAGGGAGGTTATCTCCGGAACGCAGCTGGAATAAGGGTGACCGGGCCAATCCCATGGAGGGACTGCTTTCGCATCAATTTTTGAGGAATAATCCCAGTGATTTCCGGGACATCGTTAAGCTCATCAAAGTCTTCCTTCACGGTTGCGCTATCTGAGGTAATAGGCATGATGGTAGTATGGTTTATGTTTCTTTTAGTGGTGACGAAGTAATGTGAGGTGCGATGGCGGCTACGGGGAGCCCCTGGATAAACATTTTTGTCGTGGGCTGAATTCCTTTGATTTGGACGGATGCTTGTGAGGATGCTTGGTCCAATGGGGGTAAATCGCCATGGAGAATCAATTTTGGAGCTTTGAGAATACTGCGACACGGAGCCTAGGACAATTTGGGGCCCAAATTTATGACATGGACGAATAAACTCGCCAGGGACTGGTGTGCTTTGGGAAATGCTAAGCTCAATCCATCTCCCGCAAGCGGCAACAATGCTATGCGGCCCTCGCCTGCTCTTAGGCAAGACATTTGATTTATTTGGATTTGGGACAGCACTTGACCGATGATGGTTAGCTGAATCTTTCGACGGCAACATGGGTGGGGGTCCCGGTCGAACTTGTTCAAGCCATATATGTCCGAAGGCAAGCTAACATGTCACTCTCCTCGTTATGTAGCAAATTTAATCAACGAATCCATTGCGACGAAAGGTCAAGTTCCCACCTCTCAACAAGACTCTCACTCCTGAATGTAAGGTAGCACTTCTGGACCCGCAACAGCCATCACAGCAGCAGTTAATTGTAACTCTGTGACTTGTCCTAACCAGTGGTGACCCTCCCCATCAGTGCCGTGGATAAACATACACTTTCGCTAAGTGGCGCCGTTGGGCATACCCCCCTATGTTTTAGTATTCCCCTCGATTCAATAGGTATAATTACACCCGTGCTCGTTGATGCTCAAATGACGAGCTATCTTGGATTCTTGTTGGTAGTCCCAGTCACTGGTCACTAGTCACTGGTCACCCCGGATCGTTAGATTTGAATCTCAACCTATCACAGCAGCAAACTTAGGTGGCACTGGTGTGAAAATCCTACATGTTCTCCATGCGAACTTACAGCGGTTTCAGAAATCCTTAAGACAAGCCAAGTTTTAAAAAAAAATCTGCACACACCACGCAAAACCGTGTGAGGTCTGCATGACGTCGTGCCTTTGGTCGGATATCTGGTAATTGTACGAATTGATAGTTGCATGGGTGGAACTGGATGCAGTGCGATGACGTCACCACCAATTTCGCGCGGGTGCGAGGGCGCGCGTCTGATTTTTAAAAATTAGTTTGTTTCAAAGATCCCCGAAACCACTGTAACACCATGGCGGTGCCGGCCTGTCTGAATGGTTTCCTAGCAAGTTCACATACGGGCATGGTCAGCATCCCAATGGCCCCCTTTTCTTCATCAAGTTCTTGGAAGATAACTCGTGGGCGTTCTCCTGTGAACACGCCCCCTCTACTGCCCCTACCGAGGGTTTCCTGAGGGCCCCTCCTACATAGAACTCCGGCATAGGAACCTTAGACACGCTGTTTCTGAGCTTTCATCACATGTAGCCACTCTGGTCAGTTATTATGTTCCCCACACACCTGTACTCCGTACTTTGCAACCGCTCACTCCCTTCCAGGAGCGGTGTAGAAATGCCACATGGTTTTTAAAAAGGAGGGAGTAAGAGCTCGGTCTTTCGACCAGGCCCCTCCATATGTATGGCCGAAAAAATCTTATCAAAAACCCTACGTCTTTAACAAAACCCAACACCAGTCAAGGTTATACCACGCATAATGGAAGACATAAAAAAAACATTCCAGGTCCGAGTTTAGGTAAGACTCGGCCTTTTATTTTGACGTCGGCGACGTCAAAATAGCAGGTCGAGGCTCGAGAATATACACATAGGATCAAGCTGCGACGACACCGCGGCTTTATTTTGTGTGTATACTCTTTTGTGATCCGGGACGGATGTTTACTGGTATGCGGATGAGTTGGCCGAAGATGGTGTAGTGCTGTGGGCGCTTCCACTGTGTTGGGCATATTCTCCGGTCTGGAATACATCTGAGGATCCGGAGAGTCGCTTCGAAGATCGCGGCAAAGCGGAGGTGGGAGTTGGTAAAGCAGTACTTGGGCAGAAATGTGGGTGCTTTGGGCGGTTCAGGCACATTTTCCGAGATGTGATTTAGATGAAGTGTCGGGGGACTTAACTCCGGAGTATCCTGCGAATGTTGGTATAGTCTGGTGCGAAGATAAATCAGCAGCGCGGGACTTATTTTCTGACACCTTTGGTCAAAACAGCTTGAGGCCGAGACAGGTTATAATACGCGGAGGGAGCCGCTGGACGACTTTGGGCGTTGCTAGCCGCGATATTTGCGCTCTTGAAGGAGAGCTATGCGGTGGCGGCATTCATGGGACAAACACTGCAAGGCTAGTGAGACGTGGGGTGAGATGACCAGTAAGTAGCCCAATACAAGTGGCACTTGCAACATTTCTGCGGGGGAATGGTGGTCCGAAAGCAGTGAAGGTCGGGGGCGACTTGGGTAACACTTCTGCTGCCTCTGGTCTCTCTAACCCTGGCGCAGGCGATGGGCGTGCTGTTCCTTGAAGCGCAGCGATCATTTTCTGAACTTATCGCAGGGTTCATGTTACTTTATAAAGGACCCAAAACGCATCTACTGGCTCAGAGTGAGATAACCACCAGCACACTATCCCAGATAGTAGCATTGAGTACGACAGAGAAAAAAATGAAATGAAAGTCAACGCACCCGGCCCCGTATTTCACTATAAGTACTAGCACCTGCAGACGCTTTCATCACCACCAAACGCTCCCTAGAACACCATGCATCTCCTACCCATTTCGCCTTGAGGCATGCATTGTTACGGACGTTGATTGACATGACAAACAGAGTGTAAAGAGTTAGTGAGGTTGAAACATATCCTGAGGCCTATCCATGATCGGTGGTGCGATGTGGGCAAGAGGTATCGGATCGGATCGGCTGATTACGGACATTGGATCTGGCCCCCAATGTGGTATCGGTAATGCCCGAAACACGGCAGGATATCGGCATGTCAATCCGGCTGGCTTCGGCAAACATCTGGCGGGGGTTGCCGCTCTCTTATGACTCCGAGTCTTATCGCTTACATTTGGGATTGGGAGATCGACGACGACGTTGTCACTGAGCTCTTGGCCCTCCCTCAGACGCTTTATTCCATCCATCATCCATCTCTTATGTATGACATTATTTTTCAGTATTTGTTCCTGTGCTCAGCCGCGTCAGCGCTCTATTATGACATTATTTTTCAGTATTTATTCCTGTGCTCAGCGCTCGGTCCCTGCTGCCTGTGCCCTGCATGTGCCTGCACCCTGAACGCGTGATGTTTACTCTCTGGTCCTAGGTCCTATCACCCAATCTAATCAATTATTACTAAATGTCATCTAATCTGGCTGATTCTTTATTACATTACTGATTGTCAACCACCCAACCTGTGCTGAAATGTTTCCTAAGACATTGGCAAGGTCCACAACCTGAGAAATCCTTGTAGCTTATTTACAATAGTATTCCATAGTGGGCTGCTTTCCCGTCCAATCAAATCCCCACATTGCCCACCCCTCCTGCCCCACCCCCCGGCCGCTTTCACCGCCTGTTGAAGTATATTGGAATACAGTAGCGCGTCTGAAAGCGCTTTTTAACCGCTATTGAACGGTCCCTATCCGGCCGAGTTCCGTGGGAAATTGACCGAGATATAGGGTATTTACTCTGGGCGACTTGCTCTCTTCTGGTGCGCGTAATTGCTACGCCCACAGAACTAAGCGCACATGTGCGCATTCAAACGCGACTTAGAATAGCTTCTGAACGCGACCCTCCCTGTGTAATTCTGTGGATGATTGATCATAATATGGGCTATTTATTGCCAAAACCATGCACTTCCTAGAATATTTATTGAATCTATGGATTTCCCTAGAGTTCTGATTAATGTAATCCTTCATTTTACAGTCATAGACATCTACCCCACCCATTCCTACCTATATAATTGACAACCCTGGAAATACCCAAAGACAGCTCAGAGACCATGTATATTCACAATTCCTGGAATTTTATATCTTTGGGCCTTTCTTTGAGGAGCCTGCCAGGTAGTACCTCCAGAAGATCATTACATTGTGATATACTACAGTGTTCCACCGGTCCTTGGGACACCACTGGTCCATGGGACACTCAGTCTAAATATTCCGTAAATTGTACAATCTACCTAAACGAAGTTGGCATATTTAAATACATACATGCGATGCATCTTTCCATATCTTCAGAATGGCTGATCACCATTGTGGTGTCTCTCGCAATGCTAATCAGTTCAACAATTCTCGCTTTGGGAAATATTGGGGTGCGTGACAACGATACAGTTGGCCAGAGAAATCAACCAATTCAGCCCCAAAAAAATCAAAAAGTATCTAGGATCCATCGCATGGATATTATGAACAGATGTCTCAACTAAAGTTTTTCATTCCACATGAATTTGAAAGGTTTATTTCATCATCTAGGAAAATGGCCACAATTTGGCTGTCGCCAACCACAAGGCCCAATTCGGATGCAAACGTCACCCAAGTCACGCACACAGCCCAAAATCTTAAGGGCGGTTTGGATTCGGCAGGCCGAATTCGTTGATTTTGTGACTGTCCCAAGGAGTGGTTTTGACACCCAAAAGGGTCCATTTAGTTTCAAGCAGGAAAAGTTCCACAGTTGTTCTCTGATGGTCTACAGGTGTGGTAGATAACTAGTTCACATGAATATGCATATTTCTATGTCCTCAGAATTCTCAGGTGATGAGGTATGGAATTAATTGAGACGAGAGAATAAAAACCGTCCCAAGGACCGGTGGAACACTGTATCTGTATTTTGAGTGGAACTGATTATTACATTGAGATCTATGTATAATATTTTATTCTCAGGCTTTAGCCTGAGCTTCTTGCGACCGCAGCCAACCTTTCCCTGACTGTGTCTGCCCTCCCAACTCACTCTTGTTCCTTCACTATACCCAATTGCAACCCAAATTATGGCCTCGAAAAGTTCAAAGACGCGAGCCCGCCCCAACCCCACGAAAGTATCTACGGCCCGGATTGAGCACGCTTTTATTTTATCTAAATTGCGTGTAAATTCAAATTTTGTCACGGAGATGATCCCAACCACCACTTCACGGGTTCCGTTTCTGTTCCAAACATAGGTCATGTCCTGCGATACCCCAAAAATACGTGCCCATGACCCAGTCCAGACCATTGGGCTCCCCCACCCCCGAGCGGTCCAACTCACCAGTATCTAGGGAAAGTCAGGGGTTATCCACGGGTTTTTTTGGCCTACCCGTACCCGCACCCGCCTAAACCCCTACCCGCACCCTCAGATAGGATAGGATAGGGATTTCCCATTGGATAGCAGCGGGTTCTCGCGATTTGGCGGGTTTTGGCGGTTTTACTATAAATATCTCCGGATCGACGATCCCGATCCCTCTCGCGTCATGCGCATCGTGTTCAGGGCTCAATTTAGTGTGGAATCCGTCCCTGGTTGACCCGATTTGGCCCAGAACTCGCCCCACAATGACATGTTCTCCTCCTCCCCCTGAAGCGCGCAGCTTATAACTCAAGATCGGCGATAGCTAGCCCTGTCGTCTAACTTGGACCTTATTAAGGACCTTTAGGAGTGTCCGATCGACCCCTCATCGGTCCGATTTGGTGAAGATTTTGCCCCTGGGAGCAACCGCGAAAAACCCGCCCAAACCCGCGGTTTACCGCCCAGGGATAGGGATAGCGGTCAGATAGCGATTCCCCTACCCGTACCCGCATCTGGGCCTACCCGTATCCCCTACCCGCACGGTTTGTACTATCCCAGGACATTCACTACCAGTATCAGCAAACGCTACAAGCGACGTGTCTCGCCGTGGCTCCGTTGTGCTATTAGACCATGTATATTCAAATAGATGCCATACAAGACTTATTCTCTTACTACGGCGGCTATTCTTCAAGCATCATCAATCCAAATTTTATTCCTTCTTGTTTTATACGCTAGTTGGGATTTTTTGGCACCATACCTTGCATCCGGAGTGCCTAATCCATTCCAAGGATTCTTCCTAATATCCCACTTCCAGTCCTGATGACCTACGATATTCAAAAGGCTAGTACGACCTTGTGTTCATCGCCTACAACATTGTCTTTTTCTCGCTCTTCCGTCAAGTTGTAGCCGTCAAGATATCTCGAAGGGTTGCCGGATACTTTGGTATTAAAAAGGAAGCTAAATTAGAAAGGTTTGGGGAACAAGGTTATGCCCTCGTCTACTTCGCGATTTTTGGCGCCTGGGGTTCAGTAGGTTCATTTTATTCCTCGTTATACAGGGGGTTTGAGCATCGCTATAAAGAATAATGACTCAACTTCCGACCTGGTGGTACCGCACGGACAGGTTTTGGATAGGTGCGGCACGCTGCAATCCCCTAGTGCAATAGACTCATCCCCTGTTGGATTACCCTCACTGGCAGATGATGCCTGAACTCAAAAGATACTACCTGATGCAACTTGCATATTGGTGTCAACAGCTCCTTGTGTTAGTGCTTGGACTTGAAAAACCACGCAAGGATTATTGGGAGCTCGTCGCTCATCACATTGTCACACTCTGGCTGGGACCTAGGTACGATCCCACTCTTTTCCCTAAGAATCGTTAGTGAATGTCCTGGGATAGTACAAACCGTGCGGGTAGGGGATACGGGTAGGCCCAGATGCGGGTACGGGTAGGGGAATCGCTATCTGACCGCTATCCCTATCCCTGGGCGGTAAACCGCGGGTTTGGGCGGGTTTTTCGCGGTTGCTCCCCAGGGGCAAAATCTTCACCAAATCGGACCGATGAGGGGTCGATCGGACACTCCTAAAGGTCCTTAATAAGGTCCAAGTTAGACGACAGGGCTAGCTATCGCCGATCTTGAGTTATAAGCTGCGCGCTTCAGGGGGGAGGAGGAGAACATGTCATTGTGGGGCGAGTTCTGGGCCAAATCGGGTCAACCAGGGACGGATTCCACACTAAATTGAGCCCTGAACACGATGCGCATGACGCGAGAGGGATCGGGATCGTCGATCCGGAGATATTTATAGTAAAACCGCCAAAACCCGCCAAATCGCGAGAACCCGCTGCTATCCAATGGGAAATCCCTATCCTATCCTATCTGAGGGTGCGGGTAGGGGTTTAGGCGGGTGCGGGTACGGGTAGGCCAAAAAAACCCGTGGATAACCCCTGACTTTCCCTAAGAATCGTTCTCATAGCGCGTCACCAGGTAGTGTTACTTTATGAATTTTACACTTATAGGAAATGCTGTGTTTATGAGCATGGATATTCGGTCTTATCAGGTTCATGCTATAAGACCTAATTTATCAATATTTTTAAAGTTCTCCAAGCTCTTGAATTACATTCAGTGGGAACGCGCCAAAGTTGTGTCATTTGTCGTCTTCGTTGGAGTCTGGACGTGAGTGTCAGAGTGCATCGTTTCTACTATCTCCTAAGCACTCTGTCAGGTACTTCCGTCATTATCCAAACCTCGTCATTCTTTGGTTGGTACGGGCTAAATTTTCCTTAGCCCCGTAGGTTTACACCATTTCTCGCTTTTCCCCGTCTGATCTGTTTTGAAGCGACCCTGCCAAGCAATGGAATAGTAAACCCGGTGTATACATGCCTAGGTGGATGCAAGATCAGATATTTTTAGCACTGGGATTGTTACAGCTGTTGAATGTGTTCTGGTATTATCTCATTATTCGAATTGCAGTCCGGTTAGTGCACCCTCATGCTTTACTTTGTCGATAACGCTAAACAACCGTAGAGTGTAAGCCCGACGCTTACATCACGCTTACATCACCGTTTGCGCATGTTGTCATTTGGGCGCCAGTTATAAGGCGCCCAGCCGACTTGGCGATCTTTACCTTTTACCATCATCTTCTCGTAATTACTTTACTTGATATCAAGATCTTACATCAATAAACGTTGATCACTTTCTGTTCCCGTAACGACGTGAGTGTTATCCAATCTCCAAATAGGAGTACGGGTTTCCACTTTTTTTTGAAATTGTTTCCAACGTTTCAATCTTCCGTTATCACCGCCTCTCCATTGAGAGATCATCCCGAACTGTCACCGCCTTTGACTATATTAGTCTTATCTACATTGCCGAGCCGTAACTGATCTGTCCCTGAACATGCAGGGTGCAAGCGGTATTGTCAAACTGCCTCCGCTGCCGGTCACCAGGAGCAAAACGCTCGCAGCAACGAAAGTCACGCAAACGCAGAAAGCGGCGGCCCAAACGCTACCTACATCAGCACCGAGGTCGGTAGCTGTAACCAGAAAGAAACCGCTCGCGCAAACAAAGAAGGGACCGGCCAAGAAAGGCGTCTCACCTCTTGACAACTCTTTGCCGGATTCCACCTCTGTACCGAACTTCGGGAACAAACTGCGTGCTGGGGAAACCGAGCAACGAACGCCTTCCCCACTATCTTCTCTCAGTCCTTCCCCGGTACCCGATTCGCCTGCAAGCACGCATACATCTACCGATTCTTCCGACTCAGACTCTTACAGTACCTGTCACGCGCTCAGAATGCCTTCAAACCCAACTGGTCAGGCCACCGTGGAGATGAGCTCAAGCGGCAAGCCGCCGATAATGACTGCGGGCGATATTAGCCCAGAATCAATGAGGAATTTCGAATTTGGTTGCATGAACTATTTCAATCAAAAAGATATCAAAGAGGCGGACCGAGTACGCAGAATCCTTGGCGGCCTACACGATGAGCGTATCCGCGGATGGATAATGATGGAATCCGAAGAACTAGAGAAGCTCTCGTTCAAACAGTTTATGGCAAAGATGCGCTCTCTCTACCTCCCAAAGAACTGGGAAGACGATGTGTGTCGTAAACTATTGGGATCGAAGATGGACAGCCGCGGTGCCTTTTGGGACTGGGCAACAAAATTGCAGAATACGAACAGCCTGTTAATTGGAACTACGGTGCACCTCTCGGAGGAACAGTTGCGAAACCAATTGCATGCCAACATGGATGACGACCTCGCAATGAGGTGCAACAGGCAAAAAGTTGACCACGCGGCCGATTTCCGGACCTGGCTTCAGGAGGTCAAGGACGTGGACGAAATTCGGAGGGCCGATTTCAAACGCATGCGCGATATTGTCGATGACAGCTTGGCAAGACACAGCAAGAGACCGGCTTTGGGCGATGGGAACAGGCGCACGAATACCCCGAGTGGAAAAGGGTCCGCGGCGAACACGAGCGGGACTTTCGTGAAACTCCCAAAGCTATTGGACAGTGAACGGGAATTATTGAGGGATAATGACGGGTGTTTCAGGTGCAGACGTCTTATGGCCGGCCACACGTCGCGGGATTGCAAGGCAGAATTCCCATCTGGCCTCAATTACAAGACGCTTACGGCTGCAGACGTCAGAGCGGCACAGAGTCAACAATCCACGAGCACCCCAAACGCGAGCAAGAAGAAGGCCGTGTCCGCAGTAACCGCTCACATTAGCAAGGATGAAGACACCGTCGCTGCCGTCATGCCAAATTCCAGCGGCTTCCCGTCGTGTGTCCTGGATGGCTCAGACTCTGAGGAGGAGGAATCGGTCAGTTCCCCTCTCACCGCCCCCCACCTGATGTGGAATTGCCTCGTCAGAGACAGGGGGGATTTCCCCGTCACTATACTGACTATGCTTGATCACGGCTCTCATCTAGTTTTGATCAAGCCGGAAGTCGTTGATGAATGGGGTTTGCGACGTCGAAAGCTAGGAAAACCGTTGAGGATCGATGTTGCACTGCAGGATGGTTCAAAGAAGGAGAGAATACTTTCGGAATACGTGAAATTGTCTGTCACCTCTACGGACGCTCAATGGACCTCTAAATCGTTTAAAGCTGTACTCGCGCCGGGGTTGTGTACCACCATATTACTAGGGATGCCTTTTCTCGCCCACAATAATATTGTCATTGATCATGCAGAACGTTCTTGTATCGATAAAAAGAGTGGGTATGACCTACTGAACCCGAAGCCACTGGTACAGGAGCGCAAGAAGTTGGGACTTAAAGCCAAGATTGCAGAGACAAAAGCGAACCGTAAGATAATGCTGACGGAACTAGAACAGGTGTGCGCTATCAGGCAACAGATGCTACGAATATCAGGTGCCTTTGAGAAGGTCGCGGTCCCTCTGGTGGCCGCAGCAATCAGGGCACGGATTGAGGAGTTGACTGTTGAGGACAGGCTTCACAAGCTGGGTGAGGGCCTGAAGGAAGAATTTCGGGACATTTTCGAACCCATACCACACATCGACGAGTTGCCGCACGACGTCCTGGCCGAAATCAACCTGAAAGATGCAAACAAGACAATTGCTTCGAGAACTTACCAATGCCCTCGGAAGTACCGCGAAGCGTGGAAGACGCTGATACAACAGCACCTAGATGCGGGGAGGATCCAACCTTCATCCTCACCATGGGCATCACCCTCTTTCATAATCCCGAAGGCGGACAAGACGGCTCTACCCAGATGGGTTATAGACTACCGCCAGTTGAACCAAAACGTCACGGTGGATAGTCACCCCCTCCCTCGCATCGATGACATCCTGAACGATTGCGCGAAGGGGAGGATCTGGGGTACGATTGATATGACAAATAGTTTTTTTCAGACAAGAATGCGGAGGGACCACGTACCTTTGACAGCAGTGACGACCCCGTTTGGCCTCTATGAATGGTTGGTGATGCCGATGGGCTTCAAGAACTCGCCCTCAATTCACCAGCGTAGAGTGACTGCTGCCCTACGGCCACTGCTGGGGTCGATTTGTCATATATACCTGGACGACATCATCATCTGGTCAGATTCAGTGGAAGAGCATGTGGTGAATACACGCAAAGTCCTGAAGGCGTTGAGGGAGGCAAAGCTGTACGTCAACCCAAAGAAAACGCACCTTTTCTGTTTCGAAGTGGACTTCTTGGGACACAAAATTTCGGCACGTGGAGTGGAAGCGGACCCCAAGAAGGCGGATAAGATTGTCTCATGGCCACGTCCACGAAGCACCTCACACGTGCGGCAATTCTTGGGTCTGGTGCGTTATCTGGCGGCCTTCCTGCCGAACCTCGCGGAACACACGGACGTTCTGAACAAACTGACGACGAAAGAAGCCGAGAGGTGTTTCCCAAAATGGGGGAGAGAAGAGCAAATAGCGTTTGAGAAAATCAAGGAGATTGTGACAAGTAGGGAGTGCCTCACCACGATCGACCACTCTAAGCTGGATGAAAACAAGATTTTCGTGACAACCGATGCGAGCGATAGGAAATCGGGGGCGGTACTCTCCTTTGGTAAATCATGGGAAACGGCACGCCCGGTCGCGTACGACTCGGTGACATTCAAAGGCGCAGAGCTGAACTACCCGGTACACGAGAAGGAAATGCTGGCGATCATAAGAGCGTTGAAGAAGTGGCGGGTGGACTTACTGGGGTCTCCTTTTCTCATCTACACAGACCACAAGACACTAGAGAATTTCAATAAGCAAAAGGATCTGTCTAGACGGCAAGCGCGGTGGATGGAATTCATGTCCCAGTACGACTGTAAGATCATATACGTCAAAGGAGAGGATAATACGGTCGCGGATGCGCTGTCTAGACTGCCGGAGGGGGTGTTGGACAGCCACGAAGCAGAAGCGGCCGCACGCGGGGCATACGAGGAGCACGCGAAGGATCGCGGGCCGAGTTATTGCTGCCTCGTGGTAGGGGAGCACTCGCAGATGGAGCCCTGCCGGGCACTCTCCAGAGGGGATGAGGATGTGACAGCAGCTTCGGCGGTTTTCACGATTGGGGCTGAGGAGAATTTGCTGCGCGACATCAGGAACGGATACCAAGAGGATGAGTGGTGCCGGAAATTAAAATCGGTGGGCTCTGGTATGCAAAACGTGGAGGAGGTCGAGGGGCTGTGGTATGTGGATCACAGGTTGGTGATCCCGAGGGTGGGGGACATCCGCGAAAAGCTTTTCAGGGCGGCGCACGACAGCTTGGGCCATTTCGGCTTCGACAAGACATATGCGTCGCTGAGGAACGAATATTATTGGCCGATGATGAGGAGGGATCTAGAAGAAACTTACATCCCAGCTTGCCGGGAATGCCAGAGGAACAAGGGCACGACGAGGCGGAAAGCAGGACCGTTACACCCGCTACCTGTCCCGGACGAGAGGGGAGACTCCGTCGCAATCGATTTCATCAGCCCTTTGCCACTGGACAATGGATTTAACGGGATCATGACCATGACTGACCGGTTGGGCGCCGATATCCAACTGGTTCCCATTTGCATGGACATGACGGCGAAGGAGCTAGCTGTCCTCTTTTTCGACAAGTGGTATTGCGAAAACGGCCTCCCACGAGACATCGTCTCAGACCGCGACAAACTGTTTCTCTCAAAGTTCTGGCGGGCATTGCACAAGCTTTCGGGGGTCGACCTGAAGATGTCGACGGCTTATCACCCGCAGACGGACGGGGCAAGCGAGAGGACGAACAAGACGGTGAACCAGACACTGCAGTATCATGTTCAGCGGAATCAAAAGGGTTGGGTGAGGGCGTTACCGCGTGTGCGTTTCAGCCTCATGAACACCATCAACGCGTCGACGGGGTTTTCTCCTTTTCAACTGCGGATGGGACGAAGCCCGAGGATCCTACCACCAATCGAGGATGTAGATGCATGGCGGGACCTAGGAGGAGAAGCGGTCGACGCGAGGGTGATTATCAGGGACCTGGAATTAGACGTTATGGAGGCTCAGGACAACTTACTAATGGCGAAGGTAAAACAGGCGGAACAAGCGAATAAGTCGCGAGGCCCGGAAAGGGAATACAAGGTCGGGGATAGGGTGCGGCTGTCGACTTTTAACAGGCGGCGAGATTTCAAAAGAAAAGGGGAGAAACGGGTGGCCAAGTTTATGCCGCGATACGATGGTCCGTACGTGGTGGTGGCCAGCCACCCAGAATTTTCGACTTATACCTTGGACATGCCAAACTCACCCAACGTTTTCCCCATGTTTCACGCGTCGGAGCTGTTGCCTTTTCGAGAAAACGACGACAGCCTTTTCCCATCGAGAACACTCGAGCGGCCGGGCCCAGTGTTGACTGAAGATGGGATGGAGGAATACCTGGTAGACAGCATCATCGACGAGCGTAGGAGGGGTAGGGGTGTGCAATACCTGGTGCGTTTCACAGGGTGCGGTCCGGAAGAGGACCGATGGATACCGGGCCAGGAAATGGAAGACAACGAAGCACTCGATCGATGGCAGGAGAAGCAAGGTTTGGGGATATGTTCAGTTCATCTTCTGAATGTTCCTGCCGACCGGTAGCTTTTCCCTACGGGGTTTTTAACGCACCCGTGTCCAAGCAGCTTTTACGATACTTAGATACTAATTTTTGGGCGGGATTTTTTTTCTAGAGCAGGGGAGGGTGTAAGCCCGACGCTTACATCACGCTTACATCACCGTTTGCGCATGTTGTCATTTGGGCGCCAGTTATAAGGCGCCCAGCCGACTTGGCGATCTTTACCTTTTACCATCATCTTCTCGTAATTACTTTACTTGATATCAAGATCTTACATCAATAAACGTTGATCACTTTCTGTTCCCGTAACGACGTGAGTGTTATCCAATCTCCAAATAGGAGTACGGGTTTCCATAGAGCTGTCGTTACGAGCAAGACGGAGGATGAGAGATCTGATGACGAGGATGATGGCAAGGACGACTAAAACATTACGAGTCAGGTTGGCAAGTTAATGCACTACATATATCAGGAAATACACACAATTTGGGTCGCTATAAAGAAACGTTTCAAAAGTCAACGAAATCCCTACTTGGTTCGTGGGACGGGTGGGATGGCGCCTTCCTCGTCTGAAAAATCGCTGTCCTCCTCCTATGACTTGAATTCCACTTGAACCCCAGCGCCTCCTGTGCGATTCGGCTCTCGCTGAATATCAAGTGGGTCCCCGGATGCCATCGCCTTCATAGCTTGGAGCGTGTACTGCAAAAGAAATCAGGTCAGCCAGATGTCAGCAAAAGTGTAATCCCACAGACATAAGTATCATTACCAGCATTGTGGAGATACTGGGTAGGGATTTGAAGATGTTTGCAGGTTCTGCCAAGAGAACGGCAATTGAAAGAATAGCCATCCCCTTGTGGCGCTCCCTCAAGTGCGCCGAATAGATCGGATGTGTCAACAACAAATAACCCTCCCTCTGGAATGGCGTCTGGCAATTGGCTCATAATATGTTCTATGGGGCCGCCAATTGCTTTCAAATACCTGTGTTTTTGGATGTTAACATTGCCATAGAATACGATCAAAATAACTTGCTTAATATCTTGGTTGTTATCATGAAATACGAGAAAGACAGGTCCATATTGCGCCATCCCAGAAATCATATCGGAGGTATTTTCTTGATAACTTCACTTGTTCCAAAATTATAAAACTTGCACCCGCCACTCAGTTTTCTTATACCAATAAGTGGTTGATGTACTTACTTGACGATGTTCAGGGACATATTTTGAATTGGTGTACTTTTGATGCTCGTCGATGATGAGGTGGCCATGCTCCGAGACTTCTTCTCCATCCCCCCATCGAATCAAACTCCGTCCAAACTCAGTGATCATTTCATGTTCGTATTCCCCGGCTTCAAAATCTAGCGAACACCATACCCCTTTTTTTCTCCCTCCAGAATGTTCGAACACGCTCAAACAGGTTATGACGAGAATTGAGGCCTGAGCCGGACCCCTTCAACCGCTTGTTATTTTTGGTAATTTCCTAATGCAATAATCATGTGGGGAAATTAGCCGAGTGGATAAAAAGTATTACTTTGACAGCACTCCGGAAGTCTCCCCCAGTTTTGTAAACCACCGGGGAGACATTTCTGAAAGCGGATTCTGTCAGCAGGCAATTGGAATATGGGAGGGCTATGATCGATTTCGTGATCCCCATGGCATGTAGCCAATATCTTGCATAGTCGACCTGGGCCGAAGAAAACAGCAGACGTGTCTCCCCTGGTGGGAAGCAGCCCACCAGCAGCGTGTTCAATTGCTCCAGACGCGTAATTTGGACTATATACGTACTGAGTACTCATTGCTACCCAAGTACATTTGAGCGCCATCGGCGCCATCAAAATGCAACGGATGGTCCGGATGCCAGTGAACAAGCGAGTCGTGGGCTTTATTTAACGAGGCTCGCGCTCAAATTCATGAATCTGGGCAAGAAAATGACTAACCGATCATAGCCTTTATGGCTGATTTGTCTGTTGCGTCTGGTAGGGCTTGGTGCCTAGCGCAGAACACATAAATGGCTGACACATACCATTGGAACCAGATATCCATGTAACGGTAGTACCCAGTAATCACAGGGGCGTCTGGGGGCATGTTGGAGTTGGAGTTGTGAGAGGCTCGAATCCGCACTGGTCGGTAGTCAGCTTCTTTGTGAGCTCGAGGATGTCCGCCGCCAGCTGCCGGCGCGGCTCAGATTATCTTGTTCTTCCAATTTAGATCTAACCTTGAACCAGATCAATAATTCGCACGGTGTTTTGGTTGTGACCTGAACTCTCCTGAAAATATTGTCCATTTGATCCACTCATTTACCCTTTACGACCCCGGATCCATGGCACAAACAATTCCGAGAGGCAGAAATTCTAAGCGCAAGGCTCCTGTGGATGATAGCTCAGACTCCCCGACCCCCGCGAAGCGGGCACGAGTTGCGGCCACTGCACGGAAGAGCACGGGTGGAAGGGCCCCTCGACCCTCAACGGCTGCAGCCCCAGCACGCGCACCAGGTTGGGCTTGCATGGTTTCATCCCCAAGCGCGTTAATAACACCCCTATCATAGAAAAACAGAAAAGACGATTCCGACCTGGGACGGTTGCATTGCGTGAGATACGAAAGTATCAAAAGAGCACCGACCTTTTGATACAGAAGCTCCCTTTTTCTCGAGTGGTACGCGTCGCTCGCCGTTGTTCTTGATTTGATTGCTGAAATTACCCTCAAGGTTCGAGAGATCACTCTAAGCATGACAACAGACATGGGCAACTATGATGTAGCTGGTCTTCGGTGGCAGAGCTCTGCAATAATGGCACTACAGGAGGCATCAGAGGCATACTTGGTTCATTTATTCGAAGACGCGTGAGTAAAACACGCACACTAGTAGACCCAAAGACTCTGACATATCCCAGGAATCTATGTGCCATACACGCCAAACGCGTTACAATAATGACACGGGATATACATCTAGCTCGTAGAATACGCGGGCCTTGGGGTGGCCTTGCATGATTCGAATTCACTCTCAGTCTACTATCTTCCTCGACCTGGCCAATGCTTCATCGATTCATGACTTCCCCTACTAACGTAATTTCCTCTAACGTAAAACATCGAAATAAATGGCGGAGATGATATTGGAGGTAGCGGCGCACCCCTCGAGCCTCGTCCAACGCACCAGGGTCCTCAAAGCAGTATCAACAAAGTATGATTTTGTTATGCGACGTTGTCGCAAACTGGCATGGCTTGCTACATCCCAGGAAATTCGTTCCCACGGGGTGACGAAAAACAAATTTAACAAACGCAAAACCAGCGGTTTACGTGCCGCTATTACATTTTGGGTCCCCAGCGAGACAAAGGGGAGCAATCAGTAATAAATATATTGATGAGTGGAATGCAAGTAGTGAGTGGGCGGATTGACAATGATTGGCGTGACAGGCGCTATCTACATCGTTCGATGGTGACGGTTCGTCACGGCGTCATATTGTCACGCCCCGAAGAAAATTTCGACAAGTCCGCATTCCCATTCCCGCAAGTCTCGACTCTCGGCCCTCTACTATGTCACCCGCCCAGCGTTAGTCTACCGTAGGCTAGATCCCCAGGTAAGTGGCTCCTTTCATCATCTCAAAATTTTCTTCAAGCTCGAGTTTCGGCAACAGTGGATGATGGCTCAACGCCATGCGGAACGATGGACAGTGTGAATGACGGGCGGTGTGCAAACGGCAGGCGATATGGAGGTGCAACGGCACATGGACAGTGTGAATAACAGCTGATGCGCAAAAATCGCACAGTTGAACTTACCCTTCACGCTTGCGAAAGGTAAATCCCTCATATATCTACATACTATCTGCTTACCCACATTGCCACTCGCCGACATGCCTACCCGCACACCCGTTCCCTCCGACCTCTCGCGAGAGAGTTGGAGGTGAGGTCGCACCTACGCCCACCGTCCATCCGTCCGCCCTTCTTTCCGTCCATCCACCTGCCCGTCCGTCTGTCCACTCATCTGTCCATCCATCTGTCCACCCGCTCGCCCATCCCTTCCCTCTTCACAAAAGAGCTGGAGATAACGCCACGCCCACACGCCCGCTCGTAATTGACGCGTGCAACAGTTATGCGAGGCGAATTGGGGCTTATGGTTGAGTGACGCATTGCAGCATATCTGCGTCCACCATTGAAGGGCTAGCGATCGTGTCTCGGTATCGTTTACTATACACACATTCAATATTAAAAAAATTCTTGAACGAATTCCATGCTAAGGGGTGTATCTGCAGAGGTCTACTGAATAGTATGTAGGCTACATAGACATGGGTGTGTCTATGTGTGTCTACATACGTCTATGACGACTATGGAATCTGCACATGTCTATGTATGGCTGTGTATGGCTGTGTATTTAACGGGGGTCTACGGTCAGATGACCATTTTCCTGATGTCACTGGGCTCGTCTGGAATGATCGCCGAGTTCATTTTCATTGAATGATGACTTCACGACATTCTGCCCGCACTAGGTCCCAACCACCTCGTTATGCCGAAATTTCATCCTATCCTGATGGGCCAGCAAATGGGCCATACGAGCACGCTATTAAAAAATTAAACTCCCAGAGCTTCGGTGCGGAAATGTACGCTAGAGTTGATGACATTCTGGTATACAGTGTGTTTGCATCAAAAACACGTCCCAGGGGCTATCGCGCACTCAAACCCCGCAAAGCATTCAGTGACATTGAAGACCAGGAGAGTTTGCCTTGCACTCCTTCACAATCTATAGGGATTTGCAAGATCTATAACGAGGTCTCACATATGGACAAAACGGCCAATACAACTTGGGCCTCAGCTAGATCCAAGATTCTGGCTGCCTATCCTGAGCTATTTGATGATAAGGATGCTCCTATATTGGACCAGTGAGTACAAATTGGAATCCAATGCCTGGTTGATGACCCCAAGTCCTAGTCTTCTTCAGAGATATGGCCTACTGTATTCCAGTTACAGTAGTACCAGAATTGAGAAAGTCTCTTACGGTTCATCAATTTCTGCTGGCCTGAAAGCCTGCATTCCAATTGCAGTTGGCACCTGCATCTTGTCAGCCAGCAGTTCCATGTCCCGGGACCTAGTTATTGATCGGCCAGGGATTTCAATAATTCAATCCACGAAAAAGCAAAAAGGGCCTGAAGGCCCCCGATTAATTTTGGGACCATTTAGATTTATCAACCATGAGCCTACGACTCCTCACATCAGCAGCTCCTCCACTTGATTTTCGGTTGTCTGTTCTCCCCATGTACCCGCTCGTTGTGTACCAATAGAATGAGTCCTTCGTCGAGATGTTATCAAGGCCGGCCAATGGTAATATAGCACTCCGTACAGAGACTCTCCTCCATGATTATGTGCGTTCCGGATAGGACTTTTCAGAAGGCTATCACTGCTGTCACTAGCATCGTCAAACGTATTTGCTTACAGAAAATATTTGGGTCATTTGCATCCCTCAGCCAGCCTGGTTGGTGGATTCTTAGTGAGCGCCTCCGCGCGTGTTCAAACTTCAAATCCTCTGCGAGAACGGTTGTGTACAACCAGCTGCAATGTTGATACGCTCAGTGAGGAATCTGAGGATGAAAATTGGAGTGGGAAAAACGACATACATACCATTTCTGTCCTCGAATATCATTGCCATCTTATCGACTCCGGAGGGAAAGGCCCTTGACAGCTTTCGTTTTTTCCCTTCACAGAAGACGATGGAGGAGCCTTTGGCAGGCTTGGAACCGGTTACTTTGTAATCCAGTGCCCTAGCAAATTGTCTCAATGTGTCTGCCAGCCTCTTCCACTCCCTCCTGCCTATTGGCGTCTTCACTCCCCAAGCCTTCTGACCTCGTCCCTTCGTAAGCGCATCTCCGCTTCTTCTTCTTCTTCACTGATCCACGTACAGTACATCAACACCCCTGCGAAGGGCGTCATGGGATTGTCTCAAATAGCATTCAAGCAGCGCATTTGACGGACTGCGTCTGGAAGCCGTGTTCCTATTGCAACCAGCCATCCGTGGGTCACTTGTCCTATCATCGGGGCTTGCTGGTGAGTATTTCGTTTGGAATGGTACAGGCGCGGACTGCTCATAGCGCTCCAGCCTGCCAGAGGGTTTTTCATATATTATCCATACCGTCTCCCTTCCATCCATTACCGGCAATCCTGCCACGGCCATGTGCGACGTCCTTATTTTCATGAAGCTTGGATCAGACATGGTACTAACGAATGAATGTTGGGTCCTACCACAAGTATGTACACGGTTGTGAAAGATTGGCGCCACAATGGGGGTGTTCAAGTAAGCGATCGGGTCTCTGAACATGATGCACTACCGTTGAACCATTGCGAGGTATAGCTACTATCCGATAGATCCTGGCGTAACTTGGAGGCAGGGCTCTTCGCCCGGGCTTCCGGAGACACACGTACAGCCAATCGGTCATGCGCTTGTTCATCTATCGTCGGAACAAGCAGGGTTGACACGCGACAAGTGCATTTCAGATGTCCAATATGATTTTAGGTCCTGGGCTGGTGCAGGTATGCTTTGACTTCGTCGTGGCTATTCCGTATGGAGACATTTGTCTGGTAGAGACTTCCCACAATCCAAGTCATTCACCTAGTACCCAGCCCCCGGCCCCAATCCTACTGTTTATCTTAGCGTGTCCTAGCGTTGTGTGTCCATGTTTGTATCATGGTGTACGGTAGGTTCGACCTCAGATATATCCTGCTCATAAGTATGTTCAAGTCTCGGATTGCATCCCGTACAAGGAATATGGCAAATAAATATTGGACAGTTCCTCTCCCCAAGCTTCCTCAAGTCCACGCCTGCAACGATATGCTACTCACCTCTTTTGATACTATCCGAATTGTGAATCAAACACTCGGGTCGTCAGAAACCTGGTGTAAATCACTCCTCCCGTCATCGTAGCATCAAACATTAATGTCTTTTTTCACAGAAGCCCTCCAACCCCGTGCCCTTCGGTTGCTGCCTGGAATAATGGGGTAGCACCATTGCGGTCCCTTAAATCAAGACTCTCCCCGAGAAATTCTGTTATTCGATGCCCCGTGGCCACCACTCGGAATAGTGGGGTATTGCCATTATAGTGCCTCGAATTGACACTCACAACACTATCTGAAGCATCGATCGCCAGCGCTTGGAATACTGAGGACATTAAAAAATAGAGGCATGTATGTATTTGTGAAGTGAGTTAGGTGAAGGAGAGGCCATCAGTAAATCGTGAAAAAAATGTTATCTAGTTGCAGCTCCGATAATGGGATGTTGGTGTTTTAGCCAATTACAAGCGAAGATATAGCATTATAAGCATAGGATCAGTATGGTAATGGGTTACTTGACCATAACGCCCTGTCTCCTTCTTGTAATCTATTGTAAATGCCTGTCGTTATGAGCGCTCACCTGTAATATGTACATCAAGCTGGTTATTCGGATATAAGGGTTTTGGAACGGGGATGTCAGGATTTTCGTGTGTTGTAATGGATGAAAGGTAGTGTCCAACGTTGTGTTAATCTTATATGCCAGCGACCATTCAGCCTTCGTCGAGCTGATATGTAGTAGGGGCGATTCACAAACACTAGCCTTAGGATACCACAACAATGTATAGTACTGGGGGGCGTGTACTGGTCGTTTTATTTATTTATAAGTCATCATAGCCTATGTCATTATCGCTATCATCGTTGGCGCTTCCCCTGTCATCGTCGTCTTCTTCATTCTCTTCGTCACTATCCCTGTCCTCCAGGTTGTCCGAGTCTCTATCCCCATCCTCCAGGTTGTCCGAGTCTCCCCTGCTATCTTCCGATTCTAGAGCCATGTTATATTCCTCTGGGGAATCATCATGTTCATAATCCGCATCGTCAAAATTATTTGGGAGCGCGGCTGTGCCGTTGTGATGACCGACGCCCAAACTCAGAAAACGCATATATATATCTCTATCGACGAATCTATTGGTATCTGTTAGGGACTTGGAATCTCAGTGCAACAGATGAGAACCTACATTCCAACATAATAATTATCCCAATCATCTAGCTGACCGTTGGGCCGTGCTGCAGTGTGGGTGTTAGTTCGAAGCAACGCTGTAGTCCGGCCCTCCACAAATGTGGGAATGAGGTGACACCCTCGGATGATAAGGGATGGGTCAAGGAATCCGAACGCATACTCATCGGTGTCTGGAACAAAACCAATCTTGGGTAGTTTGGCCTGCTTCCGACCAAAAGAATGGTTGGGGACCACACCAAGCCATTGAACCCAGAGGAAATCCATTGTTTTCCAACTAAGGTCGCACGAACAAGACCCAGTGTGCTGTACATCGGCATGAAAAATACCAATGACAGCTCCATACCAAAAAGGATGGGCGGTCGCATCAGCAAAACAAAGGAACACTATGGCCTCTATGACCAGTATGGTACACTATAAACAAATAGACATATACTATGGACTACTATAGAGTAGTCCATAGCATTGTTGTGTTTTGCTGATGCGGGTTGGCCTCGACTTCTGGGGATGGAACCATAACAAAGGGGTGTGTGCGTGGGTTGATTATATCGTATTCGCGGCGGATATCATATGTTGTGTAATTTATTCGAGCAGTATGATGTTGATAAATTGTGTTGTTACGAAGCCGTATTGTGTTGCGGTCGTCATGAGAGAAAGTATCATGTTCATCACCATCGAACGGTCGGTCTAACATCCGGCCTAAAAGATGGTCTTGCAATTTTGGAATGAAGTTCTATTGAACGGAAACCGAGTTAACGACGCTTAGGGAAGTTGCAAACAAGACAAACCTTTTTCGCTGGGTCTGTATCAGCTTGAGTGAAAGCAAATATGTTGAGTGGTGTGTTCCGAGAGTGGGAAATAATGTGGTGATGGCTTAAGTATTCTGGTTTGTTGGCATCTTGCTCCTCCTGCCGTTCAGCATTGCGTTGAAATGCCTGTTGGCGACTGTATTTCTGGCTAATTTGGTGGACGGCATTCTTCTTGTTAGTAAGGCCGTATAGCCGCTTCACTAGCCGGTGTGCAAGCTCTCCCTACGGTGATCGATCAATATAAGTAATAATTTGGTACTTGTAGTAGTGTCCACATACAATTTGTGTTGAATATGAATCCGTTGTCCCAAATTGACGGATGTGTTGGACGTAATCTCCCAAAAAATGTAGCTTGACGGTTGATAGGTTTAGTCCCTTAACCTTGTGGTGACTTCCTTGGGGAGCGGTTGGTAGTACAGGGGCAGCTGTGGTTGGCTGGCTTGTGTTGTTGATGAGGGTTTGTGGTAGAGAGGCTATAGCTGTGTTGTTTCGGACGGTGGCGGTGGGTAGGGTAGGTTCCAGTGGTATACTCCTGGCTGCTGGCGGAACTGGGTGTGGGGATGGCATTGGCGCAGTGGCGGCAGCGCGTTGTCGTATTTGTCTCCGGGTTCGGGCGGAGACTTCACGAGGGAGCTCAACTGTATGGAACTGAGAGCACGTAAGGTCACGGAATTGACGGAGTAATTTTCCAAGCTCCACTGTAAGTTCGTCAAGGATGGACAGTGTTCCATCTGTATGCATCCGCAGCTTAGCAAGGGCATGCCACTCAGCGGTTCGATAAAGTAATTTCATTAAACGCTTGTTATGAGGTTCGCTAAGCAGACCTTCAAATGTTGGTATTGCACACTAGTAATATGTTGCATGAATTATAAAGAAGGGACTCGAACGACACAAAAGAAATATACACACCTGGAGGAGGTCCTCGAAGTCACGAGCGGCCAGCTTCTTCATTTCTGATGAGTTTGATGCAAAGGCTCGGATTGTGCCACGCCCGAACGTTGAAATTTCTCGATACCTGGAAAGAGTTTGGGTTCAGAACAACGGATGATAATGGTACAGGATTAAATGCACCTTTTATCAAGCTCAACAACGAGATCATCAGAGCCACGCCCAGCAGCATGGACTAAACGAATGAGATGGGTAAAGAGGGCTTTCCAAACCCCAAGTTCGAATTCATGTAGGAGGTCGACAACAAGCATGGTGGAGGGGTTAAAACTTGGCCCGAGCTGTTCAACGAAAGCATTCTGTGGGCCAAGTGGGGAATAAATATCAGTGACAAGCCGGCTTTAATAAACTGGGAAACTTGCTGATGTTGGCACGCCTGAAAAGCTTTTCAATAAATCTTCAACAGCAGCACTACAGATAGGTCGTGCCAACTTGTAGATAACTCGTCGAGCAATCGCGACGTTGCCAGCCATGAATTGCCGGACATTGTTCGCATGAGTAGTGATGTCTCGACGAAGTCCAAGGCCATCCAATTTTGACTTGGTGATGAGACATCGGGGACAAGGACATAGGCCTTTGTCTCGTATGGTGGCAAGTAAAACTCTGTTGTAGTATAGTAGATGAGACGATGAGTGTGTGCAACTCGGAGGAATTTAACTTACTTTTCTGGGTAATCAGCAGAATATGTGAAGAATCTGGGGTAAATACGTCGCTCAATCCCATCGATACATTTGATAACTATTCCGTAATGATAGGCATGAATGAAATCGTCATCAAGAATTGCCTTCCAAACGGCGTGCATGAGTTCACGCCTGCAATGTGCTATAATCTCCTGCTTTTGCGTTCGCCATTTACTATGAAAGGTTGATGCAAAATCCTGAAATGAATCCGGGAGCTGGTAGTAGGCATGCCGTGTATTAACACAGGAGAAAATCATTGCACGGTCACAAGGCAACTTACTGATGGAATGTACGCAAGATGATGCATTGCACCAGAATTTGGCCGGGCACGGATATATTTTGTGAGGTTCTCAAGCATAAGATAAATTGGCCACGCTTTAGCATTGCCAAAGTCTGTCAAGTGAGTTGCATCCGAGGAAAACATTAGTGCGGCTACAACCTTTTCCCGTTTGCAGCCAAGGTCATCAGGCGGGAGAGCCCCGTATCTCTGGACTTTCTCATGCTCCTCCAAGAAAGCATCAGAAGTATAAATCTCGCCATAAATTCGTTCCTCCTTCTGTGTAATAGGGGAGCGATGAAATAGCTTGAATGGCGAAAGATGAAGGAGGTGGGAGAGTGGGTCATTGAAGGCATCCTGAATAACTGATGTGAGTTTGCGATGCAAAAGTCCCGAAATCGAGAATGTTTGGGCTGGAATGTTGATATCCCCGCATCAGCAAGATCACATCCCCCTGGGAGTGGTAGGGCCAGGACACCCAGCTCACCCAGGTCTCCAGGACGTGGAATGGAGCCAGCTAGACTTATGCAACTCCAGGACCATTTCTCTGGCACTGGTGGCCCCAGTCCTACACCAGCAACATCCTACCTATCTACCACCTCATTTCCAGTATGGTGCACTTGAGGTGTAGGCCGCTGCTTCGCACGGCAGGTTCCGAGTCATTATTGCCATCATCCTAATTTTTATTACTCTATGTGAGACGAAGATGTCTCTTATAATGTTATAATTTAATTTGTTCTTGATCTGAGTGTGGATGGTAGCTAATGGAAATTGAAAGGAAATAAGATAATACTAAACTACTATGAAACGAGAGAGTGTGGGGGGTGGAAGAGGGAGGGATACTTGGTGGGCAGCACTAGCTGTCCAAGTGCCAATGACAAGCGCACACAGTGCAGGAAGTCGACGCAGCTGCGGATACAGGTCCCTGGGAGGCAACAGGAGATGAAAAAACCCGAGCAGGGGACTAGGTAGCCATCCGTGTTATGGCAAACTTTTCCTTGCACTAGATACCTATGCAACACCAACAACTCTTGAGGTGATGCCTGGAGTGGCTGCAGAAGTAGCAAGACGACAACGAGAGGGTGTCGGGGAGCTGTGGAAGCGAAGGGGGAGGGAGGGCAGCGAGTATTGAGTTGACGATATCCTGCAGATGATGAGGAAGGGCACTGGGCGTGTTGGGCGGTTTTTTCGCGTTTTCCGGACTTGGCAGAGGCGACAGATGGCTGTGGGGCTGAGATATAGATCTAATCCGAACCTCTAGCAATGCTGGTGACGTGCGGAAGAGGGGCAGAGGGGCAGAAGTCCAGGGGGGTGCTCTGGGTGGTTGGGCGGTCTGGACGCTTCTGGTGCTATTCCCTGCACTAGAACGTTGGGCCACGAGTTCGAAACCCGATTCCTTACGTCTAGGGGGACCTCTGGCTGCGTTTGCGACATCTTTGGTGACACGGGCAATACTGAGACATGGTGCGACGCTCTGGACGGTTTGGACGCTTCCGACACGTTTTCCGAGGTGCGTGGGCTAAACAGCGGGTAGGGGGACGTTGGGGGACTACTATGGAACATGTCTACAAGCGGCGGGACGGTCGGGGGCAAAGACGGCTGGGAAATGTGGAGTGATAGCTGCTGGACGAGTTTGGGCGCACTGGACGACTCCTTCAGGGCAGGCAAGCGAGGCAATGGTGTAGGCAACGGAAGAGATGATACCTGAACGTGCCCTGAGGGCGCCAGCGCGAGATGGGGTCGAAACGGAATGAGGGAAGGCCAAAACTGCTGGTGGACACTGCTGGGCGCTACCGGTCCCAATGTCTGTGTTCTTTGGAGCGAGGGGCACGGAGACGAAGCTGAGATAGGTGAAACGGATACCGGCTGGTGGCTTCCAACTAATATGGCCAACTTTCTGCTAGGGGTGACTTCCCAGCCTCCCGAGGTGCTCCTGAGGCTGAAAAACATGATTTTACTGGTGCTAGCAAGACGAGGGGCGAGACGGCGTGGGGAAGGTTCAAATTTTCCGTTTTCCGTGATGATTTTGCAGTAGTGCGCTGGTCCAGGTGCGATAGAGAAAGGGGAGGAATGAACCGGTGGTTGAGTTGTGGATGGACTAGGGGCTAGAGACAATGTGCTAGCAAGGGTTGAGATGAATTCCGATGCTGCGAGGCTGTGTGCAACGACAAGCACAATGCTGTAAGCATTGTCAATACTATACGAATCATGAGGAGAAGCACGTATCCATTTGACACAGCACGAAAAACCGGGCCCAAGACCCGTAAGAAAGAGTTCGTCTCGCTTAGATTCCGCGAGGCAACCATGAGCAACAAGGGATGTAGCAAGGGGTAAAAAGACCTATAATACTTCCCAATGTGGGTGCAGGATTGCGTCGCCAGCAATGATTGACATGATACGATCACTGTGAGGTCAGTGATTGAATGCCGGTGCCATGGGTCTGCTTCAGGGTAGAGAGTGATAATGGCAGAGACGAAGTCAGAATAGGAAGAAGGGGGAAAGAGTGGAATGACTTCAAGGTTGGCTGAGTAAATTGAAAGCAAAAGAGAGATGAAGTCGACGGAAAGCAAACTGTCGGGTCGTAATGATGGTGGGCAATATTTTCACTCACCGGGGCAACAGTATTAATGTCTTTTGTGATTTCGCGCTAACACACAGGCCGCACTAACACTGCGCACATCTGTTGGGGTGAGGAAACCAACTCCCGAACTGACGAGCGGCATCCGATGCAGCCCAAAGCCCACGCGAACGGAACACCTCGAGCTTCAACGGCTTTGAGGCAGCACTCCGGCGTTCGGCAAAAGATTCAGAAAGCCATACGCAGCAAGGAACTCGCCGGGGCATTTAAACCCCGACATGCTGGGAATCCCGGCAATCACCGCAACGATAGAGCCTAAATTCTGTAAGGTGGTAATATACCGAGTCTTAAATATTCATTTGACTCGGAACACCTAGTATAACCTGCACATAGACAGTCGCAATCATCAGGAATCTACCACCTCATTTCCAGTATGGTGCACACCTAGTATAACCTGCACATAGACAGTCGCAATCATCAGGAAAACCCGAATCCGCCAAATAGTTCCAATTTATTGATATTTGAAGTAATCACATAAAATCCAGTAATTGGCTCACAAATACTGATAAATATCCACTACTGATATTTTATGGCTATTTACAAGTTGAGTACTGCTAGAATATTTATATCATCAATATATTGGTGGGGTGAACTATTTACTAGTATTCAAAGTCTCAGCATTTATTTCCTTGGAATGTCCAGGGATATTCAAAACTATTTAGTCATAAATAATTCAACCAGAACTAATATTGATGCACTTGGAGTCGAAAATCTTCCAAGTCATTTCAATCTCAGTTGAGCTCAATGCCAAACAAGCGACATCGTTCCACTTTTTTCTTTTGACAATGCATCCTCCTTTCTGCTCGTTCGTTGTCGTCGTCGTCGTCAATGCCTGTTTCCCAGCCGCATCGCCTCCCGCCTCCCGCCTCCTGCGGCACAACGTACCTCATCTAAGCGTGAGTCATTTCTACCTCAATGCTCACGCTTCTTGCTGCGCCACATCATCACCTCCAGCTGTGCCACGTCATTCTCCAGTGCATCAGGCTCATCATCGTACCTTCAGCCACGCTCTCCTCTGCATTATTCGCCATCGTTCTATGGGGGCAAGTTTTTCCCCCGCTCTTTCATATTCGTGGGTTCTAATGCCTCCCTTGTCTTCATTGCCAGCGCGACGTCCTCCCGCTGGGCCGCTGTTGTATCCTCGTCTAGCCCTCACCGCCTCCTCGCACCCTCTGCCACTGTCATGTCCCCACCACGTCACGCCCATGCCCATCAACCCCCTATCCCCGCAACCCCGTCGTTCCACCATTGTCACCCCTGCCGCATTCTCGCACCACGCCGTACGTCCAGCTCACCACCCCCATCTAATGCTTTCTAACGCCCCTCACACTCTAGCCCCCCAGCCACCCTGTTCAAATATTGCACGCCCACCAACTCCCCGGCCTTTTCGCGCCGTCCGCCGCTCCCTTGTGCATACCACCATACCCGCCGCGGGTCCGACATGTCACCCACAGGCGCCGTCCCACCCCCGCCCGGCCCATCAATTCGCACCCTCCACCACCGCTGAATGCCCATCAGCTCTCCGGGGCCCTACCACACTCGCCAGCTGTCACACGCCCATTACAGCGCTTCACGGCTGCGCTGTTGTGCCGTCCCCCAGTCAAGCGCTACTGTAGGTTTTTGCTACCGCTATTTATGCCCCCATCCAACCCTCTGCCACCATCACCTTTGCAACTTCTATATGTAATAATGTAGCTGTAGAATACATGTATGATTAGACAATGAACCATAATACATGATATTTCTTGGATATTTTAACATCAACTGGCCTATAAGATGATATGAGAGTGATATTACAATAGTATTGGGACACATT
This sequence comes from Infundibulicybe gibba, assembly GCA_015501065.1. Classification (NCBI taxonomy): domain Eukaryota; kingdom Fungi; phylum Basidiomycota; class Agaricomycetes; order Agaricales; family Omphalinaceae; genus Infundibulicybe; species Infundibulicybe gibba. The sequence goes on along the minus strand of JADNYI010000048.1, from coordinate 1,787 downwards.
GGTGGATATACAAGGATATAATGGTGCTAAAAACAGGCAAAATATTGCTTGGGGGATAATAGCCAGATAAATAAATATTGAGACCTTGAATGCTGCTAAATAGGAGGTGTTGGTATATACTGGTATTTACTGATATATATGGATATATGGCCGGATCGGGTTTTCCTGATGATGATGAATTGAAATGAAATTTATTCAATTTTTACAGGCTAGTAGTAGTAGTAGTAGTAGTAGTAGTAGTAGTAGTAACAATTCAAGAACCCCCACTTGAAGCGCGGCTCTCAGCGTTCCCCCCACTATACAGTCAACATACCTCGCCATGGCAGGGGTGCGCACCAGTCACCCCCAAGTGGCGCATCCACTTCGTTGCATTCCTATTGTCCGTGTCGCGTTGTTGTCGCTTTCCAATGCGGGCATCCTATCCGTGTTAGTGCTAGCGGCGTTCAGCTTACTCATCGTTGCCCCCGACATTGCAGCAATCTTGTCGCGCCATCGTTCCTCAGCGTGGTGGCCCCTGGCGCTGCCAAACTTGGCCTGGCTGACATGAGCCATCTATACGACGGAGCGTGAGTGTAGGTGTCGGGATCGGGGCAAGTGAGCACGTACTATGGTAGATTCACGCATGAAGGTGCCATTTGGCAGTGTGGGCATGCATTAGGGAAACCTGTTAGTCGGAGATGCTCTCTTGTTAGTATGTATAACGTTTTTGGGCTGCATACTCACTGGGGCGGTTTTTCATGGCATTGGATGTTGAGCAAAGACTGCTAAAATACCAAGTGAGAATTTCAATGTTGGAGTTGTGGGAAATATACGTACCGAGTGTTGTTATCAAATGTTGAGCGCTGGGTAGGTGCACGAATGGCGGGATACCCGCGGTTGAGAGGGCTGGACAGTCTGGATGTGGAGCGTATCGAAGTTCACGGTGGGGACTCAGGAGCAAGTGGGTGAAAATTGCGCAGGGACTCGGAGAACACGGAACACCCCGGAGAGCTCACGTGAGCTGGAACGAAAATTTTTGTCAAGACGTCGAGCAGCTAGCTGATATCTAATCTGCCACAACCCCCGGTGAGTGCATGCCACTCCACTAGCTCCCTCCGTTGTATGCACTAATGAGATAACCTAGAACAACGAACGATATGAGAACGGGGCGGGGTGGGGGACGAAAATGAGGCGATGATGGCGCAGCGCACCCACGGCTAGGTAAGTTCAATCTACTGTCCATGCCGGACCCGCCCAAGCCCCCTCCTCATATGTGCCTATGCACCCAAGCCGCCCTCAACCACACTCCCCCTTACATGCGGTGCCCGCACCGATCTCCCTTATCGCTCGTGCATTCCCCTTGTATGGTGCCCGCCTATCCATATCCTTCCACGTGCCGTACTCATGCACACACCCTCCTCCCACCCTCATCTCGCATAAAACCCGCCAAACTGGATTCCCCGGCTCCTTCGCGCCCATTCCTCCTGTCACCACACATCGCCCACGCGCCACGTATGTACCTGTATTTTCAGGCCCACGCTTGGTCGCAAACATATTCGACATGCCGCAAGCGATGAGGGGTCTTAGTCAGGATATAGATCATGTACATAGCGATCTTATCAATCCAAATGCAATTTTCGACGTTTTCAGCTCCATTCTCAGCCTGTATTCAGGATATTATAAGACAACAATAAATATGTAGTTTTTCTGACGTGGTGCACTGGTAATGGTAGGTATCTCCTGGGTGTTTATTACAGGCCCTGGAGAGTTGGGAGTGCTGGGGGTTCACCCAGTGCTGGAGATGACTG